>LGAG01000228.1:508190-521409 GCA_001278395.1 Lerema accius
GGAAGGTGGCGTGTGGCTCTCCAACCATCATTCCAGGGGTCTTCACCAAAGCATCCAGGTCCGGTTCCTCCTCTAAAGTTGCCGTCTCCATCAGCAGCTTCGTACGAATTAGGATTTGGATCAGTTCCACGATCAAAGTACCGTCGTCGCCTTCGAGGTTTCTGCGGCATGTGGCAAAATTAAGGGTAAAGTAGGATAAAATTCTCAGGAGCATTTTGAAGAATTTCAGTAATCTCGATACAAAATAACAGTGTAGGTAATGTATATTTATAAAAACTATAAGATCTGGATCTTGCTGAGCCTTCATTTAAGAAAAAATCCTCCCAATGAGAATATCTGTGAACACAAAATGACAACGACATTACTTATTACTTACCTATGTATGTATACAACTTCCTAAACCTTTTCCTGTGCCTAAAGGATAATTTAAAAAACCAGGCCATGATCTCAACTTTGTAGACAAATTTGATGGCTCTCCGTATCATGCACGATAACGTTAAATACAGTAATTTTGTGGTTGGCTGCACTTTAATAGACCGTTTATACATAAACGTGAGCTCCGATTAGCATCGCTTTACTAGATAATCGTTGTAATTAACATTGAGTTCAGAATCGCGAAGATCGGATAACGGATTAGGAGGAAAAATTTGAAATATCTTGTTACCCTTTTTTCGATCTTGCTCCCAAATCAGTGACTGTACCGCGCGTAAAGGAATTTCGTTCCAAAAAACGTGCCAAGAAACAACCTCTTACTTCAACAGTTCCAGCATCAGTCTGCCAATCTTGCCCGGAGCTGGTCTAGGGTAGGTCGCGCAGTCGGTGCTGATGAATCTCGAAGGAACAGCTTCAGTGACGAAGGCGGAGAGCTGATCTCTCTGTCTGGAGTCCTCGGCTGAGAGCCAGTCCAGCGTCAATGCTGAACGGTAGGCCGCGAGACCGGAGAGAGTGGTTCGGGTCACATTGTAAGGACGGTAGTAGATATCTTGAGCATTTGTCTGGATTTCAAATAAGGAATGTAAAGAAGCATGTTGTTAAAGGTATGCTAACAAAACGTGTCATGGGAACGTTGTAAGGATGAAATTAGAACATGTCATGGACTTGAAAAAAGTGAAGGAGCTGGAAATAATTCAGCGCTATAAAATTATGTGTGTACGAAGATAAATTATTAAGTGAAGATACTTAGGTCGAAAAAGTAAGAATTCCCAATTTTTTATTCCTGATTATTATGAAAAAAAAAAACAATGTTCGCATCACAGCATTTTACAAAATCCCCGTCCCCCCAAATTGCGGTACGTAATACTTGAACGACCACCATCTGAAAAGCTTATTTGTAATTCAATTAATGGAGATATTTTTTAAACATAAGTTTGTAAAAAATAGCAATATTTTACTGGATAATAGAAATTTAATATAGGTATTTTCAGTTTCGGTTTTGGCCGAGACTAAGAGCAAGGCCGAAAGTTCGGTTTCGGCCAAAAAACCTGTTTTGGTCTTATAGGCTCCGAGTTAGTAAGAGTGCGCAAGTTTTTCTAGGACTCTACGACTATTTACCAAAGTAATCAGTTTTGCTTGCGTTCCCTCCGAGGGCCCACATCTGAAATCGTTGGTTCCGTTTCGATAAAAATTTAGTAGGAGCTTAAAAAAAATTGTAGCCTAAAGGAAAAATTTGTAGGTGTAATACGGCCAACGCTACAACTCGTTAATTGTGGGCCCTCAGACGACCATGGTCACTTATTGGATTTCTGAATCTGGGCTATTTTTATAAATGTTGTGAATGTAGATATTTAGTAGGTATTTTGTACAATTATTATACATTAATATCAGCTCACCTGGTTTTATGCAAGTAAAGTTATTCCAATCGGTTTGTGGGCCCTCCGTTCGCATGTTCTCAAAAATATCTTTGATCCTACAAATTAATTCTTACAAGTTGGAATGTTCGTGTTTGGTTATAATTTTGTACGAGTTCTAATAGTCCCTACGCCACAAGTATCAGCTTTATCACTTGTACTATTAAAATGTAACAGCCATTTGTAATGTGGGCCCTCAGTCGAAACGCTTCATATTGATTAATCACGTTTATAAGTATTGTGTGTGATGTATAAGTAAACACAAGGTCATTTAATTTAGTAGCATTTTACTACAAAAAGATAAGCACCAGAAAGTGTTTTAAATATTTCTCTTTGCTGAGAAAAAATAAGATAATACTTTCAAGTGAAAACTGTACGCTAGGGTAACATTCACAACATTTATAAAAATAGCCCAGATTCAGAAATCCAATAAGTGACCATGGTCGTCTGAGGGCCCACAATTAACGAGTTGTAGCGTTGGCCGTATTACACCTACAAATTTTTCCTTTAGGCTACAATTTTTTTTAAGCTCCTACTAAATTTTTATCGAAACGGAACCAACGATTTCAGATGTGGGCCTTCCGAGGGAACGCAAGCTCAGTTTTTATACCACGTGAACTGCACCAAATTAAAAAATAACCGTCTTAAATCTTTCATTGTCATAAATCCTACATTACTTTTTAACTTAAAAAGCGAATCAAAGTCCGAAAAATCAAATGAAAAGTTGTCGACATTGTGTTTAATAAAACAACAAAATAAGGATAGCAAAGCAACACGGGTACCGAAACTGACGAATACGAGGAGGAACTCCAAACTGAAATTGTGCTTAGAAAACTTTTTCAATTCGGTCCGCGTTGTCAACTCAAAATGGGATCATAAATGAGTTTGAAACATTCCACATCAAATTGTTGTGAGTTAAACGAAGAATTGGACAGGTGAAATTTTTGTAAAGACGTTTTTATTGAAACGACGTTTTGTGGGTTAGGGGCCTTGGGGGGTAGGGGTGCGTTCATTATTGTGTAACGCAATTTGAGGGGAAAGGGGGTCTTGTAATATGTAAAACATTACGTGTTACAGGAGTTTAAGGGGGTTTTGCAGAGCATGTTAAGTAGAAATTGTTTTAAGTAGGTAGTTATACAAAAAAATACGACTTTTTTTACTTAAAGCAACGTAATTGTAAATTTTTCTCTGTATCAGCAAATCCTGAATATCATCTAGAAATATTTTTCTTGCCAAAATAAATCAAACGAGTCCAATTTTAATGGAGTTGTGCAGTTTACTTAAGGAGTTCCTATGGGTAACTTTCGTCTCCAACATCAGATAAGCTTAATTTCATAAAAATATTGTAGTTAATTGGCAACCAGTTATTAAATAACTCGCGTTCGTTTATTAAAAAAATGCAATCCATAACATTATTATGGAGCGTTATAATAAGATTTACAAGAATAATATTCCACCTTATAATCTGGTTAGCAGGGTAAAAGGGTAAGGTTCTAAACAAATTCGCATCGTAAAAATGTTTAATGGTCCATTTATTCGAGGTGGTTGTGTTGATGTTTTCGGCTAGGCGACTTTATTACACGTATAAATCTTGCACCCATATCTTGTATTCGAGGCGCTGCTCACCAATTTTCTCTAATTGAATTTCACTAACTAATTCAATTTCAGTTCATAATCCGTGATCCGACGCGGCGTCATTTTATGCGTTCGCGTTTATCTCGCAGAGTAATGTAATTGTAAATTACTCTGTGCCCTTTATTAAAACTAAAATTGAGCTTGTATTTTTTTTATTTTGTAACTTTGTGTAAAGGATAAAAATATACTGGACGGTAAAAACTGTAGATAGGTTAATACCAGCATATTTTTTTAAGGTAGTATTTGTACTTTTATTTTCATTAACCCCAACAAACAGAGGGATTTATAAGTTTGACGTGTATGTCTGTATGTCTTTGTCTCTGTCGCATCAAAGCTCCTAACAGAACGAACCCTTTAAACCATTTACACTCCCAAAAAAACCAAGTCTACCAATGCGTGCAAGAAACAATTTTCCACAAAAAATATCCAATCACTTACATCTTTTACACAAAATGTTGATTAATATAAACCATCTATTATATTAACGAGGGAAATATTTATGAAAAAAAATACATCTTACATCCGATAAAAGCCATAAGGGAATTGGTTCTATCAATTCCGTGCTCATATCATCATCGATCAATCAAAAGGTAATTAATGACTACATGAAAATAGCCCAAAGTGTTCATATTAGCAGCGCTCGCGTGGATATGTTTCACTTATGATAAAAGCGAATTTAATTGGAAGTGATGGATCATGAGATACTTACGCAACTTTATTGATGTCGGCGCAATATGCACTGCAAAATGATTTTATAGTGTGTCATTAAGTATTCTACTGATCATTATGGCAATACAGTTAATGAAATGAAAATATTTTGGTTTGGTAGCTGTTTGTCTAATGCAATTGATTTATTGTGGATGACAGTACTGCCATCTACAAAAACGTTAGTTAGCCGGTATAGATAGATAATGACTTCGCGATCTGCACGGACAGATTTGTTATCGTGTCGTGGCTATGTCGTTAATCTGTCGAATCATAGCTGTTAAGTTAGTTAACCGAAAGTACGCTGAAGGTTTACCTATCGGTTGGTTATAGGTAGTTAATGGTTAAATTTTATTAGTTGAACGCATTGAGTTTATTTTGGCAGTAAATGTGAAATTTGTTCACATTCGAATGCAAATTAAGAGACTGTCCTTCAGAAACCTCCTAACCTAACTCTACATTTTCGCAAACACAACCCAAGACAAATTCACAAGTTTACGACCTCAAACACGGAAACCTTATCAACCTGGTACCACAGATAATAACTCCGCTTTTATAAAATTCAGTGACATAGTGACACTAAAAAGAAAAGTGTCCCTCACCGCCGCGTCAAGGCAAAACTTTATGGCGCGCAAAATTAAATGACTCACACGGACGGGATTCATACTCTGTGGTTACTGAGTCTGTGGTATTAAAGAAAGCCACAGACTAATTTAGACTCTTACAGCAAGTCTATTACTTACTAAATATATCTCTTTAAACTAGATCAATGTTTCTTAAAGACGATAACACCGTCGTGTTGGCGTTGGGATTCTACAGGGGGCGATAAGCTTAAAAGAAATTGGGGGATATGCAATTGTTAATCACTCTTAAATTGAAAATTTAAAAAATAAATGAATAGGGTGGTATATTTAAATTTAAGTGGGTAGTTTTAGGCAATTTTCTCGGGGCTAAAAAACTATTAATTCCCATAAGGTACTAGACGAAAATAAGTTTAAGTTAAGGCAGCATTTAAGATCTATTTTTCTCTTGATATTATAGACAACCGACCACTCTAGTTTCCTACACTGTACGAGCTCTCCACGAAGCCGGCGCCGGTACATTACCCGCGACAGTTGAAACGATCGTAATCGAGGTCTCCACATTTTAAGCTCACTGGTTTTTTGGTAAAAGCAGTCAGAGAGTTAAAACGCGAACTAATTCCGCGTTGGTTTATTAACGTTTAGGGAAACATAATAGAAAATTTGCTGCTAATATTTATAAAGTAAACTATAGACGTCTTGGGGCATGTGGGGAAAGCCGTAGGTATACACATAGATAAGAATATAAATACTAACGGGCATACATGAATTTGGGGCCTATTTGGAAAGTAGGTAATTAGTAACTAAGTATTTATAGCCTATACTTATGCACGTATTTTTTTAATTACCACTATTTCATAAACGTTCTTTTAATAGAGAAGAAGGGGAAAATTCTGAAAGAGTATTAAATGTGAAGGAGTTGATTTAATTTTAATAAGCGTATAAAATACAATTATGTGCTGCTGATATAAATCTAAGCGGTAAATAAAAGTAAATTATTCTAGACATCGTATTACTAAGAATGACGTAGCACTTCATCAATTTCCTGCGCAAAATAGCGTAGGTTTTAGTTGATTAGTACTTACTGTCTCCACTCTAGTGCACATTTTATCTCCCAGTCTATCCATAAAAAATGCATGAAATCGAGAACAACCTAGAAAAATCCCATTTACAGAAAGCAATTAACAGCATCCATTACGTACAGAACACATTAGGTTAGGTCCACACTACATAAATTCCTCCGCAAACTTTATACGGAATTTTTTACTTGTTCACAACGCGGTTAAATTTAGCTGGTAGCCTCGTATGAATACGAATTGCTTTAAAAGTCGCCAAAACGTTTTAAAAAGTGTTTAAATTAAATTATACAGCTTATATATTTTCACATAAAAGGTACCTACTCTATATAGGTTATTACGAAGTGATTTTGGCGCCAATTCTTTTTTTTTCTGATTGTTTGGGTCCTTGAATTCCAGCCAGTGTTTTACCTACATACATACTACGTGCTTTTATGATGGCATTATCACAAATCAGAAACGAGTAAGTATTCAAACTATGTATCTAATAATTTTCCAGAAACATTGATTGAAAACAAATGCATATCTAATTATTAAATTATTAGATACCTACTTATGCATTTTTTTCAATAAATGTTTCTGGAAAATTATTAAATACAAACATAAAGTTTGAATACTTACTCGTTTCTGGATGGCACAGCAGTAGGTACCTATGAACTTTAAACCCATGTTCAGTAAAATCTACATCAACACATGAGTTTGTATCTATAGCTATAGCGTATGTAGCACCTATTTACTTAAGAATTGCAATAAAAGTAACATAAATTCTCAAAGTCTAATAAATAACTGTCTTTTTGTACTTGCTTACTAAGTCAAACTGCATTTCGCGAGTAGGTAAATGTTCAACGCGCTGCATATTTTATTTATAAGTATCTATATTAGAGCATTTATCCCGCTTGCCTGAATTCTATTGTAAGAATCCTAATGGATTTTTTTAATGAAAGATATAACTATAATAAAATTAAATAGACGCTATGAATAAATATTACCAATTCCATTGCTTAAAGTTAAGGGCTAAAAGACGTAGGTAACTCATTTTTCTTACGTCTCTATTATTCACCTTAAACAAAATCACTGTTGGAAAGAGACTCTTATAACTGTCATTTCAGTCTCATTTTTTTTTTGTTATGAATTTATGTAGATATATTTACCTACTTAGAAAAAAAACAGATTTGAATTTAATTCTAAATCTGTGGTAAAAACTATGAAGAAGACTCATTGGCAACAAAAGAGCCAACAGAGTGGAATTTTCAATGTGAACATTTTATTAATTTTCCACAACAAATACATTTTACCTCCGTGAAAGAAAATACTTCCACATTTTAGATGCCGTTAATAATAATTTTTCTTTGTCTTTGCTAAAACATCAAGCTAATAGGACTCACTGAACTGATTTTTCTTATATTAAAATAGGCTAAAGCATGTTAATATAAATTCTAATTCAAATATAATTGATTTATGTAGGCATTCAACGTATGTATTTTCATATATCATCTGAGTAAACTAAGTGAAATTTATTGTCTTTTACCTTGAACGCGTTTCAACTCTGTAATATCGCCCAGGAGAATCGTTTCGACTTCGTTTATTTAATGTTATGGATTTACTATAGCACGTACCACATACGACAAAATACACTGAACAAGCAATCGCCTGCGGCTCCGCCCGCGTAATCTTCCCTTTTCACAATATTTTTTTGCTGCTCCTCTCCTATTCATCTTAACCTGATGTTATATAGTCTTCCTCAATAAATGGACCTTCTTACACTAAAATAATTTTTCAAAACGGTCCCGTAGTTCCCGAGATTAACGCGTTCAAACAAACTCTTCAGCTTTATATTGATAGATTTGTAACAGAATCAATATTAGGTATACAAGAAGATCCAGGTAGGTTAAAAGCGCCCTCAACGTGAAGACGAAAAAACAACCCAATTGTAGCATTCTCACTTTTTGTGTGCGAATGAGATGCTAAATAATTATCGTTAAGATGGTAAACAAGCATGCGATGTAACACGTGAATTTTTTCGCGTCTTGGACAATGTAAATGAAGTCTATCTCTAGCCCCGCAACTCAAGACAAAAACTCTTATGAAAGAGGTTAAATGGGAAACAGAAATACATGAAGTACCTACACTGACAGACTGCCTTGCTGGGAATCGAACACAGGACTCCTTATGCGTCGTCTAATAAAATTCCAACCACATCGAACAAGAGTTGTTTTCAGAAGCAATCTTTCAGTCCGACATACAAAAAATGCACTTCAGTTCAAAGTTGCTTAGAAAATATTCAGATACTATAGAAAGCTAAATACGTTCTAATATTCCTTCCACATTGCCCCAGTAAAAATTTTTCCTAACAGCCTCGTATGAGGAACAATGCTGCTACGTAAGTACGAACATTATACGCTGTTTATTGCCGGTGTTTTTATTTATAACACTTACCGCCGTCCATATTAAGTGGAGCATCAATATTACTTTGTACATTTCATCGCCTTAAATTTATATTTTGTTGAGTTAGCACTAATGTAAACATATTTGAGGTTCTTGAAATTATTCTTGCGTCAAACTGACGGCGGAGAAGAATAAATAGGAAGTTTTTAAAAGAGGTCCGCAAGAATCCTGCACGTATAGTTGCTGATGTCTATTACAACGATATCTATTGAATAGATCAGTTAGTAGGTAATCGGTCAACGGATTTATTAAGTTCAATGCACTGGTTTAAGTATAAAATACTCTAGATGTGTTCCTTGATAATTCAGAAGGCTTACATTATGGTATTGAATATTGGAAGGTATTAATGGATGATAATCCCAAAGTCGGGAAAAAAGTACCTATATATAAAATGCAATGCAATAGCACAGGTAACAGTATAATTTTCTGATCGAGTTATCTCTTACAGCGCCATCTATTTTAAAGTTCAAGAACGTATTACTAGCGACATCTAGGAAACAATGTAGGACAACACTAAGTGTGTGAATGTAAATTTATTTCAAAAATTCATGCCTTCATTATTTTTAAAATAAAATTGATCTCTTATTATTCTGAAAAAGACGGGTTCACCTAAAATGATACCAACCAAATATTTTTGTAATGTTTGTTTGACATTCATGGGTAGTTAAAAATAAAACAAGAGTTACATAAATAACGATTTATTTGGTAAAATCTCATACAAAATAACATTACATCTTAAAAGTCACTCAACGTTCTTACTATCAATATACCATGTGCACTGTTAGCATGTTAATTAACTACTTACGCACCAAATGAGATAGTTTGTTGTTATTTATAAAATATAATAGTCAAATGAGTAACCTAATGAGACATAGATTACTGAGATATTTACTTATCTGTATTAAATCAAAATTAAATTTGTTAAATAAACACAAGAAAAGTTAATAATATGAAAAATTACATAAAAATATGTAGTGGCAGTATTTATATTTATATATTAAGAGGTTATTTGGACATTATTATGAGTCTTATTTACATGATATTAAAATTAAAGGTATAATTTAATAGCAGCTCGACAAAAAATACAAAATTGTACTTACATATTCATATTATAATGACTACATCATTAAAAATCTATTTAAAGGCTATAACAAAAAACATTCAAAAAATATTGTAGATTTTTATTCATTTATTTTAATCCCCCATTTGATCTGCTAAAAACACCTCAAAATACCCTAAATATATAATTTATGTATCAAAAATAAACTGATTTAAAGATCTCATTGACAAATAACATGAAACCAATCTCAAATACTATAATTCTTATTTAATTACAAAAGAGCGTCGATTATACGAACGCCTGCTTATTCGAACTCCCGAATCTTAAAATCTCAAACAAAATTTTTTTTTTTTTTCAATATTGTATCCAAATTAAGTTTTGTTGCAAAGACTGCACTTTTTTGTTTAATTCCTACTCGTCATTAATACATAAATATGTAAATATGACTTTCATTCACCTATGGATAAATAAATACGTCTATATTGATACACTTCAATTATCCGAAAAAACCGGTTCGGATAATCGACGCTCTACTGTACATACATAATAATTCATACAATATACATATAAATAACTATGTACCATACAATTGATGCATAATCTCTTACTATTTACATGACTGAGCCATTACAAATCATTATAGTTATCAACCATTTCCTATATTCTATACGTCTATCTATCTATCCAATAGACCGATAGACAATAATAGTCAGATAGAATATGGACTGTAATAATAAGGTAATAAGGTTCATATTCCAAATTACATTCCGTTGTAGGCGGGGCCGCCACCACCTTCCGGGACCACCCAATTGATGTTCTGCGATGGATCCTTTATATCGCATGTTTTACCTGATATAAACATTATCATTAATATTTACGTAACGAGTCTTGTACCAACAGTGACTATAGTTACTGCCGTTCATTAGGTCCAAATTCCAATACAGAATTTTTAATCTGATCTTGCTTGGTTGCGTGTGAGTAAGTGAGCGAGTGAGTGAGTGAGTGAGTGAGTGAGTGAGTGAGTGAGTGAGTGAGTGAGTGAGTGACTGAGTGATTAAGTGAGTGAGTGATTGAGTCAGTAAGTGAGTGTAATGATGGGTATATCGGTCAACGACACAAGAATTCCTACCCGCAATATTTATGAACAACCAAAAGAAAAAAAATTGTCTTCAATATTCATTCTAAATTATAAGCTTTTTAATACCAAAGAAAGACATAAGCAATGAAAATATAAGAGTTGACTAGTTAACTGGGGAACTTTAAGGTTGCAATTACAATATACAGTAATAATGGTGTGATCAGTACTTACAATGGATGCAATTTTGTGCATTAATCTGTAGCCTCTGTCCGTCCCCAGTCTCTAACGGCACGAACTCATATACACCTGAAATATATTAACCACGACTTTATATATATTATATACAAACTTAACATACGTGTGTTTGTCACTAAATTCCTCTTAAACGACTGGACAGAGTCAAATCCATTTTTTTGACGTATATTAAATAGCCTAAAGTTTAAGAGCATAATTGGATCCGGTAGGTAACGCTGATGTTGAGATCCTTTAAGACAAAAATGAGATGAGAATTTACTTCAGGTATACTTATTAAAGGTCGGTATTACTTGTTTTACAAAACTGTATAGAAGCTGAAAAATTGTATAAGTGATGTAGTAGACATACCAGCGGGACAAAATCTAGCTTCAGGTCCCTCGAAGACTGCTAGATTCCTATTGACTGGTATGCTGTCATCCTTCAACGTCAAGTGAGCAGGCTGGTCTGCCTCGTGGTTAGTACCTGATAGGGCACATAACATATTACAACTATACTATGGATGTGATAGTCACAACCCTATCTAATGTAATCAAATATCCGTAGAAAATCCTACAGTTCGTACTAATAGAAGGCAATTGACTTTGGGCATGGCTGCAATAGATCATGTTTGGTATTTAATCCAACCCCAATTAAAAATAAATACTGCTGTTTTTTTTATTCGATTAAAAATCTTACCAAATCTTGTAAGTATTTTAAATAAAATACTGTGTATACATACACATGAACGAACGCACGCACACACGCACGTACGTACGTATGCACGCAAACACGCACGCAGCCCTCAAACATAACATACACATATTCAAATTGAATTTCTTATATAATCTATTTTTGGCTATAGTAATTTTTCTATCCATATAAAACTATATACTTATATGATGACAATTAATAAGTAAAAATTATATTTAAGTTTAAATTGATATTAAAACATACCAGTAAGTGCTACGGAGGACAATAAGTCGAATGTAAGAACACCATCTGGTTTGGGATACTCTATCGGCTGGCACTCTTTAGCCGGCTTCAGTCTGGCGTGGTCAGCTCCTGCAATACATTATCATCATCATTTTCATCATCATCATCTTCATCATCATCATCTTCATCATCATCATGCAATAGCACTTTATATAAACAGACACAATCGTCAAATGCCAAGACCCGTTGATAGATGGATGAAACTAACACTGGCATCTTTCAACCAGGTATAAGTATTGGTCGAACACTTTGGTTTGTCGCAAGAAGTATTGGTCGAATTTCGACCACAAATACGACCAAATATTCTAGTTAATTTAAATAAATGCTGCAGAAATTTATGGAAAAACATTAGTCAATGTAAAATATAACTTACCACCGTGACTTAAGGTCCAAGGTTCCATGCCACGGACCATAGTAGAGAAGGCGGAGTAAGCCACGCCTCCATACAGACCCATTGATGTATGGAATGATGGGCGACAGTTACGGACTTGCTGAAACATTCACATATACATATAGTGTCTGTCTGTCTATATACTATATTAAAATTCTATTGCACGACAACCTAAAGAAGGTCTTCATGTATACCTCGTTTTTTTCGTCGTGATTTAAAAAGTTAACAATCTTAGAGTGTTTTTTTATTGTATCGATTTAAAAATAAGACAGACACAAATTAAAAAAAAATAAGAATAAACAATAATTTAATGTTAAAATTTTCTGTATACTTCTAAATATTTTTTTAAAATTAATGAAATAAATAAAAGATTGTGTACTTTTTAAATCACGACGAAAAATTTATTAATTCCACAAAAAATTCTCTACTTCAATTTCAAGGAGGTTTACCACTTTTGAATATATAAAGGTTCAAACAGAAAATTGACATTAAATTATTTTTTAATTGTGAATTTTACATATACAGGGTATAAAGTACATGTATTGAAATGTATGATATGTATGTAAAGATGAATCTTTCATTACAAACTATAGACCAGTAGCTAACACTCATTTTAAATAGAGTATAAAATATTACTAAAGGGTACTTGGAGCTACTACTTCAGTTACAAAAATTAGTCAGTGATGTTATAAATACCTTCAATTCTTTATAAACGTAAGAGCTCTTTAGTTTATCTTCGTAGTTGGTTGGAACAACTCCCTTCTCGTGAGACGCCTCGCCAGATAATATGAGGTCCATTGCAGCTTCAGCGGCAAGCATTCCTGAAACAATACCATATCATATCATAGACTCAGTGTTCAGAACAAAAAAGTGGGGTCAACTTTTTCTTTTTATTTACTATCTGACGTATGTCACCGAGCACGGTCTATATTTTCTATATTTTGTTTTGGTCTGCGACCATACATTGAATCAACACCATTCATTCATATTATGATTAATTTTACATAATATGTTTATGTTATCATGACATATGGCTGTTTAGCCACATTGTAGTATTTGACTATGAGTGTATACCATTATTTAAATAATTATAATAGTACATACCACTCTTCATAGCATTGTGGGTGCCTTTAATCCGGGGTACGTTGAGGAAGCCAGCTGTGTCCCCCACCAA
>LGAG01000228.1:594617-608120 GCA_001278395.1 Lerema accius
ACCCAACTGCGGTACCGACCTCACTCAAACGCATTCGTTTGACGTTTCCCACGATTCTTACTAGATGGCGTTATAGGTTTGGCGAAAAATAAATGCGACGCTGCGACACGGCCATCATGACATCTCACACGTCCCTGTGTGAGGCAAGTCCATCTGAAAGAAGGAGAAACCTCCGCAAAGTAAAACTTTCTCACTCGGCTTTCCTGACTACAAGCCCCTGGGGACTATGTTAATAATAAAGCATGTAGTAACCAAGACAAAATTTTATTAAATTTAAATTAAAAGCTACAATCTGATAACACCATCTATCTTCATAAAATTATTTCATAGTATGCGAAATTTACATGAGCTATGGGAAGCTTAAGCAACACACAGTTACAAAAAAATCATAATCAGCAGTGCAGTACTTTTTAATCATGTCGCCTCATAAGCAACCTTGGTCAACCTCTCCAGTGTCTAATCTCAATTTTGCAATCATGGGTCACCTCCATCCGGTACCCGCACACAACAACCTTTTCGGTATTTAACTCATCGCCTCTATCTGGCGCCACTCAAGTCATCGCCTCTATCCGGCGGCACACAAATCATCGCCTCTATCCGGCGGCACACAAATCATCGCCTCTATCCGGCGGCACACAAGATGATCACCTACATAAAATTATAAAAAAAAAACAATCAACTATGAGTTATAATCTTAATCATATCTTAACCTTTATTTAACTTTAATCGTCATTAGTCATTTGATTTGGTTCGTCAATAGTATCTATGTCATCAACACTACTGGGGTCAGGCATTTTTCTCAGTCTGTCGTGTGAATACTTATAAACCCGTCTAGAATTCAACGCTTTAAGAGAATAACGATCTCCCGGTAAAACTTCGATAACCTTAAAGGGACCGCGATACTTTGGGTCAAGTTTGGTTTGATTTCGCTCCTCATTCTGCAACAGAACGAAATCACCAATGGAAAACGGTTTTAATTTTGCTTTAGTAGAGTCAAACCTTGCTTTATCATAATTAGCGCCCTTTTGCATGTTTTCTACTGCTTCGGATCGCAGTTTTTCTAGGTCAACCTCGAGTTCGTCATCGGTACCAAGTAAGATGTCTAAAGGACGTGCAACCTTACCTATGAGCAACTCCAGTGGACTAGCCTTCGTGATGCGGTGAACGGTGCAATTGAGGGCGAGCTGAACCTCAGGCAAAGCATCTTGCCATGATCGACTGCTCGTCTCCACGGCAGCAAGCATGTTCTTCAGGGTGCCCATGATGCGCTCTACTTGGCCATTGGCACGAGAGCTGCCAGTTGCTATTAAATGGAGCTTAATACTCACAGAGTCGCAGTAGTCCTTAAAATCTTTACTCGCGAAGCACCGTCCTTGATCGGCAATTAAGCGCGAAGGAGCACCAAATAGAGCAACGCTAGTAGAAACAGCCTTGATACTGTTAGCTGTGTCTATATTGAGGGTATGATGGAGTAGAACGTACTTGGTAAAAGCATCGATGAGTACAAAGACATACTCCTTCTTATCGTTCTTCCCGCTCAGCTTACCCGTGGCATCTATATGGACCGTATGCCACGGAATCGCCACCTTCGGGATAGGGTGCATCTCAGCCTGTACCTTACCTGAGTGAGATTTGGAGATCTTGCACGTTACGCAGTTCTCAACAAATTTCCTTACGTACTTGGCCATGTTATCAAACCAGTACAGGTCATAGACCTTCTCCAAAGTCCTTTCCCATCCCAAATGTAGCAGACTTCCATGGACATTATTGATGACAGACCAGCGAAGTGCCCTAGGAACAATAGGCAAACATCGAGTCTTACCACGTCGCTGTATCTTACGATGCAGGATACCAGATCGAACTTCGTATGTTTTTGCAATATCGGGTGGCAACGTACCTTCATTTAGATCTGTCATTACCTTCGAGAGCTCTGCATCTTTTTGTTGCTCTGCAATGATCCAGTTGTCAGACAGTTCGGCGAGGTTTACCTGCTTGATCTGCACCTTTTCAAGCTGCGGGGTCTTATCATGTGGTATCGGGTTTCTAGAGAAGAAATCTGCGTGTGGCATGCGCTTACCACTGCGGTGAACAATATCAAAGTCGAATCCCTGGAGAAATGCCCACCATCTATGGACACGCGGCGTCAGATCTAATTTCTTTCTCGTGGACTGTAGTGATAAGCAATCTGTTACGACTATAAATTTTCTGCCATGCAAATAGTGTCGGAAGTGTTTAACAGCGTTGACAACCGCAAGAGTCTCCAACTCGTACGAGTGGTACTTGGACTCTGCAGCTGTCGTACGCTTGCTGAAATAAGCAACCGGATGAGACTTACCTCCTTTCTCTTGCATCAAAACTGCTCCGTAACCAATAGCACTGGCATCAGTATGCAACTCTCTCTTGAGACTAGGATCGTATATCATAAGTACCGGCTCGCGCGTAAGTACGGCAATTATTTGGTTCCTAATAGTTTCGTGCTCAGGTTTCCACTCAATCTTACCATTACTAGAAGTCAAGGCATACAAGGGTGCCATAACTTGGGAGAACTTTGGCACAAACTGGCGAAAATAGGACGCCAGTCCAATGAATTGCCGCAGCTGCGTCACTGTCTCGGGTGGTGGTAACAACGTAAGAGCATGTACCTTGCGTGGATTGGGGCGAATCTCTCCTTTACTGACGACGAAACCTAAATACTCTACCTCTTGTTTAAGAAAGGCACATTTTTTAGGGTTCAGAGAGAAACCCTTTTGGGCGAGAACACCAAGTACTACCTGTAGCCTTTCGAGAGCTTCCTTTGCATTACTAGCAACTATAAGGACATCGTCCATGTAAACCACAACGTAGGAATTCACAAGATCGCCTAAAGCATGAATGAGAGCGCGTTGAAAGACAGAGGGCGCGTTACGAAGCCCAAATGGCATTGTAAGGTATTCAAACTGCCCATCGGGTGTTACGAACGCTGTCCGTTCTATCAATTCCGGCTCTATAGGGATCTGGTGAAATCCAGACGCTAAATCTAGGATAGAAAAGAAATGTCCACCATGCAACCTAGCTATTTGGTCCGAAATTAGTGGTAAGGGAAATCGATCAGGTATGGTATTGTCATTCAACTCGCGGAAGTCCACACACATCCTATCGGTGCCATCCTTCTTTTTTACAAGAAGGATGGGGCTTGCGAACGGTGAAGAACTACGACGAATGACATTAGCCTCTAGCAACTCATCGATTTTCCTTCGCACAACTTGTCTTTCGTCCGGGCTTAACCTGTATGGGCGGCGGTTGACAGTTTTATGAGGGTCTTTAAGGCGTATTTTCATTGGTTCGGTATCGGCAGGGGATGTAGGTACACCGTTAGTGAAACAGTGCTCAAATGATTTCAAAATGTCTAATAAGTCGGATCTAATATCGGAGGGTACGTCGGTATCTATTGAGTCAAAGTAAACTTTACTGTCAGCGACTACATCACATGATTCGACCACTCGAATTCTCTCAAATTTTAATTTGTCCGATGACATGTGAACTATTAGGCCAAGAGCCAAAACCTCGCGTCCGATCATGATTTCGTGCCGCAGACAATAATCAGGTAGAACATGTAAAAGTAATTCAAAACTAATTTCGTCAATATCAACAGTCGTTAAAATTTGCACAATAGAAGTTACAGACGATTGTCCAATACCAGTCAATGTTACATTGCCATACAATCGTTTACCTCTAAATCTACAAGCAACAGTTTCTTGAATCAGCGAACATTCGGCGCCTGAGTCATATTGAAAAGAGAATAGCTCACCCGAATGGCGTAAGGTTCCAGCAGGAGCACCCATGATGCACATGTCCACTCTCTTCTCCCTTGTTGAATCAGCTCCTGAAGCGCCAGCGATTCCCTTCTTGTTCCGCTCCGGGCAGCTAGATGCGTAATGACCCTTGCCACGACAATGGAAACAGGTGACTGGGTCCGATCTTCCTGTAGATTGGCTGTTTGAGCTGCTATGCGTTGGCTTTGGTCGAAATCGATCCTCTTGCGGCTTCGATTCTCTCCTCGCACGGCAAAACATCGCTTTATGGCCTAACTTTCCACAGAAGTGGCACTTGATTGCATTGTTAGGTCTAAATCTTTTGGTATCAGGAACTTCTCGATCATTGACAGGTGGTGCACTTCTCTTCAAGAAAGACACCGCTTTCAATTCATTTTGCATTTGACAGCGAGTCTTGATGTCCGTAGTGATAGCTAGTCTTTGCACTCGAGAATCATGCTTTCCAATGTGCGATAAAACAGTGGCGATCGCAATCTGCTCTGTAGTAAGGTCACTCCATCTAGACATCAACGACGACATAATAGTAGCGGCGTAGGCGGCCAAACACTCATTATCTTTCGGCTTTTTATTGTTCAAATTAATTAAAATGGACGCAGGGGTCTCTGGGCTATCATACCTTGATACGAATAAGTCCTTAAAATTGCTCCATGTCATGCCAGGGAATGATACAGATGATAGCCACGTTGAAGCTTCTCCCTTGAGGGCACGACTTAAAGCGATCATCAATGAAGGGCCCTGGTGGTGTTGATCCGGGACACACATATTCGCAGTTGTAATCCAGGCGCGTGCATCGACATCGCGCTTCTCGGGGTCAAAATCGGGAAAGCGGAAATCACTGCTCGTGGATGGCGCTTGCATAGCTTTTAACATCGCAATAAAATTACTGTTTTGTTGTTCCAAGAGTAACCGCCATTTTCCGTCACTAATATCACTCGATTGGCCACGTGTTGCATCAGCATTGCATTGCCTTTGTTCTTCTTCACAACTTGCCACGTGTGAGACGTCAAGGTTACATCCAACTTCTGATAACGTAGGGTCGGATGGCGGATCCATGGCGTGATGTTCAAATAATAAACCGTGCACTTAGCTAAGGCCTCTGTTTAATTAAACACATAGAAATCACAATAAAATTAATTACGATTAGCGCGATTCAAGTGGATTTAAATTTAGGAAAACGCAGTGAGTTTGGTACCGCAAGAGTTACGTCCGTTCTGTTCAACCGCTCAAACCAGAATGATCTCCTTACGCCGGAGACCACCTCTCTCCACCTCCAACGTCAAATGTCCAAGGTCAAAACTGACACCCAACTGCGGTACCGACCTCACTCAAACGCATTCGTTTGACGTTTCCCACGATTCTTACTAGATGGCGTTATAGGTTTGGCGAAAAATAAATGCGACGCTGCGACATATATATATTTTAATAGAAAATTTATGTCACCTTGAATAGGAGATTATGATGCGTAATTATTGTCTACCAGTTAACCTTATTATTACCACCTTAATCTGGTCACAGTAGAGTCAAAATATGTAATTTATATATTTTTTTATAAACATACACACATATACACTCCTACAGACACATATACACAAAATAATTGTATTCCTATACATACACACACATACACAGGAATAGCATTCCAAAAGCTAAGAGCATAATTTTAATCAATACTTAAACAAATATCAACACGACCTATTATCATCATATCCGTCCCCGATCAAATATATCAAAACGTTAAATGTCACATCTCTGAGTGGTTTCCGAGATAACTGAGTTAGGGGTGTGTGGGGGCGAGGCCCGTGGCATACCTGATTTGATTATGATATTGATTCTGACTCAACCCTGGCATACGTGCTAGGGTTTAAGATCAGAAGCGCTTGCCTGTATGCCCGATGGGATGCCACGGAGATTTGATGAGGAACATTCTAGATTTTTGATATAAGGTAAGGTGGGGTAAGACTAACACACGGGGCAAGACTAACACTATTATCTCGATATGCACTGAAGAAACGACATGTGTGTGTTTTAGCCGAGAACATTTACGTTTGTTCTATCTTACAAATTGGAAGAATTTCGTATTTAAGCTATACGTATCGAGATAATAGACAGTGTTAGTCTTGCCCCGTGTGTTAGTCTTACCCCACCTTACCTTAGGTCAATTGTTTTTAGAACTAGTTCGACCTTACCTCGTTTCAGGAAATATAATTAGGAATTGAATAGGTTAAAAGACCGATTGTTTTGTTAATGATGCGATTAATGATACTATGGCTAGCCAAGAAATTATCATACATACATACGCACAAAAACATTATCCTTCTCCTGGTTTAGTCAGGTAAAAAATTACTACAATTTCCTGCGAGATTATGGAAGATTATCAGCTCACAATTTTCGAGCTCTTGCGAACATGCGTGTACAAATTATCGGAAAATCGTTCGGCCAGCAAAATTGGCAACCCTGGCTCTCAAAGGAGTCAGCGTTTTGGAAGAATTCCTTTATAATGTTTCCGCAGTCTATTTCATACGTTATTATCTGGTAAATAAAGTTCAGTTTCTGTTGAATTGTGAATGTTATAAGACATTTCGTGTACCGCAAAAATAGGTGCGTAAAGAAAATATTCAACCTATGTGAATTGAATTTTGAATGACTTAATAACATCGATTATATTGTAAAGCTGACGCGAATCCCTATCACTTAGCGATAAGCCTACTCATATACCTATCATCTTCTATAGTATTCTGTTTCCCCGGTATACGGTTAAGTTTAGTATAGTAAACTTAGTATAAACGAACCGTATGGCGCAATGGTTTCTACGCCAGATTGTGGTTCAAAGGGTCCTGGGTTCGATTTCCAGCGGGCCAAAAAAGTTTGAACGTTGGTTTCACAAACGAGAGTTCCTCAGTTCAAACCCAGCACGCACTTAATTTTTTTTAAAGTTACTCGTATATGCGTGTTTGAAACTATTTATCACATGTTTCGGCAATAGAAATCATCGTGAGGAAACCTGCACATCTGAGAGTTCTCCATAAAGTTCTCAAAGGTGTGTGAAGTCTGCCAATCCGCACAAGGCCTGCGTGGTAGACTATGGCCTATACCCCTCACATTGTGAGAGGAGACCCGAGCCCAACAGTGGGGTAGTTATTGGTTGTGATGATGATATGCCGTCTAGTCGTATACTAGATGCACAAATTCGGACTTATCCTATAGACTGTACTATAGACTATAGATACTACAGACTATAGATATGTAGCTTCGAGCTCTGCGTACCTAGATCTAGTAATTAGTTTACCACTAGCCGAAGGCCGGTAATCGAATACATTAAGCTGTAGTTCAAAGCCGCAATATAACATGGATAGTTGGTTACTAATAGGAGAGGTATTTGATTAACTTCCTGTACTATTTAATCCGATTTTTTCCTTCAATAAAATAATTATAAAAAAAACTTCAAATAAGGTGACTGAAAAATATGAAATAACGGACTTACTGAGTACCTACAATTTCAGTGACATACATACGCACGCTGTGCTTTTATATACTAAAATTTATTTTATCTTAAGATAACTTCCCGCCCTCGCTTCGTTTCGGAGAACGTACGCCAAAAAAACAACGCGTCATATTTCTTGTTTTCTTATCAGTATTAATATAGATCACTAATTAATCTTTTACAGATATAGATTACATAATATCAAATGATGGCTCTAATTAGGAATAGGTAGTGCCAGCAAGTAATTAGTTTTATCTTTAATCTTTCGACGAGGAAACCTGATTCTTACATCATTGTTCAAATGTCTATTCTAATAAACTATTTGCTGTGAGCGCCCCGAGCGCTAACCACTAATCTACACAATAGGGGCCGCTCATGTATTACGTAACGCAATGGNNNGGGGGGGGGGTATAAAATGTTATGATGCGTTACATAAGCGGAAGGGGTGATTGAATAACGCGTTATGTAACATTTTTTATCACTATAATCTAGGGAATATAATTCTTGTAATCCGGTAAATGGCAACCTTTTTAGATAAAAATGGTAATTTGTGTGTTACGTAACGCTTAGGGTGAAAGAGGAGTAGTACAGAAAACGTTTTGCTGTAACTTCCCTTCCGCTCCCTAAGCATTACATAACACGAAAATTACTATTTTTTTTATAAAAATGTTGCCATTTACCGAATTAAAAAATTATATTCCCTACATTTTTTTAGTATTAATAGAAAAAACAATGTTACGTAACGCGTTTTGGATCTTCTCTCTCATCTATGTAACGCATCATAACATCCTAAAAGACCCTGCCTCCCACCAAACTAAGTAATACTTGAAAGGCCCCCTAGTACTTAAATGTAATCTACTTGCTACGACCTTCCCTCCCACCAAATTGCGTAATACTTGAAAGGCCCCATAGTACTTAAATGTAATCTACTTGCTATGTTAACCTAATTTAGGTAAAGTAGGTAGGTAGAGTACCTACAAAATGTGCTATAAGGAGTATATACTAAATAAAGTTTTCTCATTTCAGGTAAGTACAAACAGATGAAATCAACTATGTACGAGCACTTAGCCAGGTGATTATTACACTAAACAAGCAATATACAGTCCTGTTACAAGGGCATAAGGTTTGTATTTCCGTGTGTTTATTTGGCGAAGTTTCATGAAATTTATGAAATATGCTGATGAGACGGTAGGTAATTAAAAGTTATTGTTATTTGAAATGCTTGTAACTGTGAACATTATTGTTATTTGTTGATTAATAATGTAAGGGTTTAATTTGAGGCTTCGAAAATAATCCAGACACGCACGTACGTAGGTGCATTTACAATTTGGCATAATCAAAGTTTACACGGAGGAAAAGTATAAAGACCTAAATTTTAAGTAAACTATAAATAATACGTATTAGAAACACATTTATTTAGAAAATAAAACAAAACACACACTACCAAACTACCTTTTATACTATCGCAACACACACGTCAGATTGATAACCCCGTTGACAGTTGACGTTGACATTGAAATTGACATTCTAAATCCAGAGACATCTTATAAAAATCTATTGTCATAAACGTCAACTATGTCTGTTCAATACTTCGGTGGGAATCGAACCCGAGACCCATTTAACAGCATGACTTGAAACCCCTAATAACCCCTTTACATCGTTCCGGGCGTTATTATTCTAAACACGAAATAACGTTGAGCTCTTTAGTGAATTCGTTGAGAATAACACGTAGTAGGTATTATCTGGTACAAAGATAAGCTATGTAAATCCATATGACACGTTTTAGTCAGTTAAATCTGTCATGCATTGTGATTCCGAAGCAATATACATATTACTAGCTGACCCGGCAGACGTCGTTCTGCAACATATTATTAAATATGATTTTTTACACCTTGAGTTCGAAAAACCCAAATATCTTACGGACCCCTATTTTTTTCTAAAATAAAATATAGCCTATGTTACTCGTAGATAACGGAGCTTTCCAACGGTGAAAGAATTTTGAAAATCGGTGCAGTAGTTTTTGAGTTTATCCCTTGCAAACAAACAAACAAAAATACAAATGTTTTCTCTTTATAATATTAGTATAGAAGTATAGATATACGTCTTAGACCAAAAAATATAATAAACTCAGTGTTCAGAACAAAAAAGAAAGGTAAATTTTTATTTTTTTCTACGATCTGACGTAGGTATGTCACCGAACACGGTCTGATGAGTAGTGTACCGGGAAATTTTGACATTAGTTATCAACTTTGTTTTTCCCTACCACACTTTTTTGTTTCGAAGACTGCGTCTATATATTTTTTGGTCTGTGACATACATGCATACAAGTATTTTTTTACCGGCTACGTTAGAAAGGTAATGTTTTTCTAGCGTATGTATGTATGTATGTTCCTTTCTTTGTAAAGGAATCGCGGATGTTAGTTTGTGCAAGTTACATATTAGTAAATATTAGTAGTTCCACTAATCTTTTACACTGGAGCAGCGTGGTGCAGTCGTGTTGTCGTCGTATACATTTCACATATTGCGACTTGCGACAATTTTGTCGTTACATTGTCGCACGTGTGAATAGACCCTGTATATGTTTGTGTAGTTGGAAGCGTTTCATTTAAGTAATATAAACTTCATTAAAGCTCTATAAAGTTCGTCGGGACGACCGTGATGGTTAACTTAACCCAAGAACTTGTATTTACTGTTTAGACAGTGGTTGTCAACCTTTTAGGAATTAGATCTTTTGACAAAATTTTATACATAGTTTATTATGTCTGAGTAAGTATATAAGTATCTATTTATTGTTACTACATTACGTTATTACTAATGCTCGTATATTAATAATCATAACATATTATACCAAAAATAAACTTAATATAATACTACTTAAATAACAAAAAAAAGCCTAAAATATATAATTATTTACAAAATCTAAGGTAGGGACAAAATTTGACAAAATTTTTCGTTTTGGAAAATAACCTATTTATCTGACTGTGCAAAAAGGAGGATAAAGTTTTTCTACCATATGAATATGATGTCCATTTAATAATAATTTTAAATTAAAGAGGAACCATTGGATTTGTCTTATAGTAAGTAGCTAAATTTATACTTTTTATAACGACACCTTCAAAAAAATTTTAGAAGTCATGTTTCTGTTTTTTTTTAATTACTTGTTGCGACTTTTTGTACAAATTATAAAGTTAAGTATTACTACCTACATGCGGCCCGCGGACCACAGGTTTAGAACCACTGGCTTACAGACTAACTTGCCCTCTAACAAGTTAATTATCAACTTCTGTTGGGTTAACAAGTCAATGTCAATTCTCTATAGTAGGTATCTATCTACATTTAGAGATAGGATTGAGAAATAGAGGTCTATCCGATACCTGAAAGTTATTTCTTGTCTTTTTTTTGGTTAAGACATTAGTGACGCTTAGATGTTTAGATGTTCTCAAAGTTGTTTCGTCTACAAAATTATTTTACTTTGAGAGTCAAAAATTTTCTAGCACCCCTCGAAAATACTTTAATTTAAATAAAGCTTTTCCTTATAAAGAAGAAAAAAAATACGACTGTTTTTTTTTTTAAGTATTTACAAATATAAACTAAGCCATTGCATCACCCCATTTGTAAATATTTTAATCGAAAAAAAATTAACATGTTTTTTTTAAACATAAGTATTTGTAAATTTTTGAGAACCCTACTAACAAGTGCAGGCGAATCGTGGCGACAGAGCAAGCAAAATAAAACCACCCTTAAATCCTCGAGTGATTTCCTAACTAAGGCTACGGTTGAACGACTCGTCACCGGAAATACCTCGTTACTTACAAGTGCCTTCCTACACTTTGGGAACCACTGACCTACTTCGCAACTTAGACTTTATAACCATGTCATAAAGTACATATTAGGTTGCAGTCTAGAATCTAGTTCAGTTTTAGATTTGGTTAAAACTAAAGTTGTTGAGCTCTTGATGGTTTCGGATACAATTTGGTTAAGAATTCAAGTAGTATAATTACAACAGTAATTAAAAGTTAGACGGTTGTTAAAATTTATTTGACAAGTACTTTATTTTATTATACTAATACTAAAAACCTATTTTATATTAATACGAGCTGAATCGGCAAATTTATTTATTAGTTGTTGTGCTATTGGTTACTTTATATCGGTGTAATAAATAATTTTATATCAATATAAGTACCTAATACTTAACAAAAGGCCCATTTTATGTTAAAGATGGACAAAATGATTTCATATTAGTTCAATAATTTCTAGTGGAAACTGCGTGAACTACCCGCATAGCGTATTATGCAATCAGAGCAGCTATGAGGGCGTACAGTTCTGGATTGCAAGCCCTGTTGAGCAAATAGGGTTGTCGCTACATTAGTATTTTTATAGGTAGTTAGTTAATTTTTTTAAGGTTATTAAATTATTACGTAAACAGTTACTTTTTAATGCAAGCCCTTTCCTCAGGCTTATGTTAGGTCTGAATAAACAATGTTTTCTGGTCGGCGCAACGGTTTAAGCGCAGAAAAGTAAACATTGTTTTCCCGCGATATATAAATAGTTACATGTTTCTTGCATGGAGTTAACTATAATTTAATATTACATAAGTAGCATGATACTTTTCACCTACAGAACCATAAAGAATAGACAAAGCAATCGTAGTATATACAAAGCGACTAAATAAGTGATGAACAAAAATCTGTACCTAACTCGCTCGCCGTATACTACCGAGCTGGCTTCATAATTATGGTCGAAAGGCTCCATATTTATCATCACTTTTCGGTTGGATGGCTCTGTTTATTCTTTTTTATTGGTCTGTGTTTTCCACAGAATAATGAATAATACATACATGTAGAACTTCCGTGGTGTTTTCACCCTACAATAAATATTTACGAGTATATCTTGTTCCATAATACGGCTACATTTGAAAAATAACACTAAATTTATTTCCCCAGCCCTGTATATAACATAAAGCCAGCCAGTCGGATCCATATCTCTACTGCGTGTAACTGCTCGTATCCGGATAAATCCGGTTAGAACCAGCGCGGGCCAGTTATTTTTCATTTTGAAGTTTTAAAACATTTCCCTCTAAACCGAGTACAGTTTTTGCTGAAAACCATTTCCACTATACTGTAACATGCCTGTTATTGACACGATGTTAACATCAAAAGGAATTCAGTTTATAGTCGATGTTGGAAAATAATTTCGCTTTAAAACTTTGGTCTCAAAGGTTTGTAAAGTGAAATTTGTAAAATTAAGAACTGCAAACAATTTTGCACTTTACATTTATTAAAAAGGAATAAAGATACAATTATTATATTTTTAAGGTTTCTTTTCCGAAGAATTCCGACTAATAACGAAGCCCTTTAGGGTCTGATTCTGATCTGTCGCTTGCGTCATAATCCAAGGAATTTACTATAAGAAAAAATGTTGAAATTAATTTCATACGTATCTGCATTTATCGGCATAATAATCTAGATTTGGTAATTATTAAATAATGGAATACTCATGTTTAGTATTTGCTATGATATTTTTTTTACTTCTTAACATAAACTTGTTGAGACATTTTAAAAACTATTCTAAAAACAATTTACTTGTAATAATTTCAATATTTAATTAAACTATATTTCATGTAATAAATTAGACGTGTACCTGATACTATGCTATCTCATATTATTACGTATAATTACTTACGTATTTGCGCATGACATGTCATGCATGCATTGGTATATGCATGAAGTGATTTTCGAAGTTCCCAATCGGATCCGGTGAAATCTAGTTTAATCCGCTTTCAAGCGGTTTGAAGTGCGACCGATAGCACTAGTCTTATTTGAACCCGATACACTCCAATCTCCCAATTGGGATGGGAATTAAATCTGAAGATTGTTTCAGTGTTTTTAACTTATAAGTAAAGTTAATTAAAATAAAAACATCTATGCAATTGAATATACAGTGAATACTGTTATGTTTTTTTTTTCGTTTCGTACGGGTTTTAGAGTTTCCTCTCCAACTATTGCAATATGCTAATACCTACTACAGGGGTCGAAAATTGTTTTTTTTTTGGAAATTTGCATAATTATAAGCTTTTTTGATATGTAATGGTTCCTTATTAGATGACGAGATGATGAGAAGGTTATTAAACGGCAACGTCAAGCAGGGAGGTTTTAAATAAACCCTCTACTTTCAAAGTGCCTTACACTTCGGTGTAAGAAGCGGTCGATA
>LGAG01000228.1:608150-640297 GCA_001278395.1 Lerema accius
TTACTGTTTTTGAGTCACTCTAGATTAGTTTTTTGTAAATACACTCAATGTACAGACAAATTTATTTTACTGTTTTATTATAGTATAGATTAAGGTGAAGAGCGGTGTTACTTACCTAAGTGCACTAGCAAGAACTCTCCGTTGAAATGTGGTCTGCTTTTACACTTGAATAAAAATATATAGCTACAGTTAGGTAGTTCTCAAAATGTTTAAAACGAACTATTCATTCAAGGTCATTATAATGTAAGGTCAAGGTAATGTTTTTCAAGTGTAGGTAGGTATTCATGTATGTACGATGATCATTTCTTTGGCATACGCTACAACAAGACAGAATTTACCATAATATGAGGTGTCAGGATTTGTGTAAGTAATAATAATAATATGAGCTACAATTTTTTAAATATGGCAATCCCCTTTCAAAAACACAAATATTTAATGCCTGTGTGAGTGAAAATTATGAGGACTATGATGATATCATCACTGAATATCACGATAATGATAAATACTCAATAAAAAACAGGGCGAAGAATACAATAAATTATATTAGAAACACAATCATTAGTATAATACAACAATTATAACTTCTTTAATATTACATAACACCACATGAATATACAATGTAGTCAAAGTTCAAGAGTCAATATTATATTTCACATTGCTGGCTTCCGAAACAAAGATCAAATACGACCTTCCAACACTAATAGGATAAAATATGATCCTATTAAGTGAATTTGTTACGGGATCTTCTTAAATACTATTTACTCTAGTAGTTCTCGAAATTGATCACTTTTTATACAGTCAAATGGTCCAGACAATGGCTCTGTAATATTTGGCTCATCATACAATATCAAAGAAAAAGTTTTGTCAACTGTACAACTACGAATTTTCAAGTTCTTCTGGCAATTCACGCGTAATGAGAACTTAATTGAACGACTTTTGGTACAGGCATGGGTATAGGTAAGAAATCTGTGACGCACTTCAACATCAACGATTGCACCACTCCGCCAAATACAGAGCTACAACAAGTTGCATTGCAAAAGAAGCAGAGACACAAGATTCAACCAAGAAGTAACCACGACCACTTTGTCTAGAGTAAGCGACTAAGAAGTTGAAGAAGTTCTTGATGATGATGATGATGATGAAGAGCTCGACATTGGTCTATCAAATGGAGTCGCCACGTCAGCAACATCAGACACTTTAGTATCAATTATTTCACTACTTATTAACAACATACCTAAATTAACTTTTAGGGACATTTGACTGCTTCTAAATAACAGTAGAATATTGGCCTGATTTATAATTCTTAGTGAAAAATATTCATTTATTTTAACCGCTTTTATTCTTATTTCAAATGGCTTGAATCTCTGAAGCATCTTTTTAGCTCTTTCTTTGACAAAGTTATCGAATTCTATTGCAAGCATTTGTTCCTGAACTACCCTTTTATTCAAGTCTGGATCATTAATATGTTGTTTGATAACACCTTTAAAGCATTTATCATGTTTCACCACGTTGTCAACATACATATGTTGTAGGACTGGAGGATCATTTAGAGTATGCCATTTCCATTTTCCCGGTGGTCCCAATTTCTTATCGATCACCATACCTTCGGACTGATTGTATTTCAATCTGCAAAAAAATCGTAGAAATATAAACGGATTGGCAAAGATAAAATAATTATGATGGCAGAAAAAATACAAATGAAAATATTTCCAATATATTTTTTTAATCCATGGAATAAAAAATCAAATATCTATTACATTAATATTGATTATTGGTTGTGCTTTAAAAATATTTGGTAAGCATGATCCAATTCCGAATGGAATTAATTTTAAAAGTCTTAAATACCTTGCGTTTCCAAAGTGATCATACACTATTCCATTCCCCAGATTATCAAATGATGCTATTATCTTTCTCGGCTTTATTTTCCTCCATTCAACTACATCATCACTATCATACACGTCATATATAAGTCCAGCATCTACAATATAAAAATCATATGGAGAAAACATCGTAACTTTGGCTAAAACAAAATGCACGATAACAACTTAATTTTTGTCAAGAGGTGTACATCAAATTCTTTTACTTTAATCACTGTATTGCAATGGTTAAGGTATATTCTTAAAACAAATCATTACAGTAGTTACTAGTTTTTTATTCTCGCTAATGTTTCATGTATGTAGTAAATACCTTTTGATTTATAATAATTTAAAGCCACGCGTCCATCTTTATAAAACCACATTCCAAAACCATAACTATCAACCTCGGCTAATTTCTCTCCAGTGTTATAAAATAAAGTCCTATCTTTATGGTTGGTGAACCAATCAAATTGTGGACATGCTGGAACCATTTTGTATATATACATCTGTTAACATAAAATTCAATTTTATATTATACACAGGGCAGACGTTTTTCTGCCCTATATTTTCTACATCAGATAACCCCAATTTTCATGTACCTTTAATATAAACTCATCATAACGGACAACTTTTGCTATGAGGACGTTTCAATAACTCTAATAGTTTGGCTGGTCCCATGAGATATCTCGACATCAGCACCACCTACTGGGTCCAATTGTGACTTGAAACCATATCCGATCCCTCTAAAATTCCTCAATTTTTTTATTAAAGTTAGTCCAGCCGTTTGGAAGCAGTTCAGTGACAAACAGACATACGCTGTTTTTATATATTAAGATATTTAGTATAGACTTACTCTTCTTACTATTTTCGTACTGGGCAACTGTGTCCATCCTTCTTCAATGAATTTTTGATTTGATAATTCATACTTTATAATTCCAGGTGCCTCTTGCTTAATAAACAAGAATAAAAAGTTAAGCATTAAATGGATATTTAAGTAATTTAATTGCATTTTAGTCTCAACTCATTATTGGCCCACAACTGTGCCTGTCATACTACATGTCATTCCCTCTAACGCAAGGAATAACTAAATTTTTTTTTTGTACTATTACATATTTCACATCAGTGCACTAAAAATACAGTTTGTATAACTGTGAAATTATATACCAAATTACATTTCGCTATTTGTAAAATATAGGACGTCTCAGTTTATATTATTTTTTTGTTCTGTGGCAGACAACTATCCCTAACTATTATGTTACCATACGCGTTTTATAAAAAGACGTACCATAGACAGAGATTTCTTTTTCGATGTAATAGACGTTGTAGTCTTTTCACTCGTAGATTTTGCCGTACTAGTAAGTGTTTCCGTCAACGTTTTATCAGCTGGTACGAATTCATGTTTTACTTTAAACATAACTGGTAAAAATTCTTGAGACTCCTCATATTTAAGCTCGCTAAATGGAACAGTTTGATTCCCAAGAATAGCTTCACGTGGGGTTTTTAGTTCATTTTGACTACATTCGGCTATACTTCCTGATGTTTCAGATTCTGTTTCAACATACTTTTCCACTTTTTTTATTTCTGGAAGAGCTTCAATTTTTGGAAATGCCGATAATTTAGTTTTTTTCGCAGATTCTTCCTTGTGTCGCTTTTTGTCTTTTTCTTTATTTTTCTCTTTCATCAGTTTCATCATCATCATATATTCTGAATCTTGCTTGGGATTTTTTTTCATCCCTTTTGCTTTACCTTCTTCATTTTCTTTTTCTTTCCCTACCTTTTTCCCTTTTTCTTTTCTTAAAGGGATATTTTCTTTGTTTTCTTCAGTATCACCTTTTTTCTTTGCACTAGATTTTTTTGGTGATGTCTTTTTTTCACCTTTCTTTTTTATTTTTTCATCAAACGATGAAGTCGTTGTAGTTGTTTGTTCATTATGATCTTTCAAAGCTTTTCCTTTTGTAATTTTTGTTTTACTCTCTTTAATACCAACAATCTTTTTTCCAGTAAGTTCGTCATTAGCACCAGAAGTTTCTTGTATTTCTTGTCTTTCTAGACTTGGTACGATAACCTGAGAATTTGGCGGTGTAATGGAAAGCGATTGAGACGCTTCAATTTTTCGATCACGTAAATATTTACAAATACAAAAACTTTCTGACCGAGATTCCGATGACGAAGAAGCAACTAAGTTTTCCTTCGAATCATACAAACCTCCACTATATTTTAAGAATAAATCGCTGTCAACATTTCCATGTATAGATTCTTTACGTGGTTCCATTAAAGAAAAATATTCGTCTATATCAGGTCGTCTTTTCGGCAGCGGAGATTTTGTTAGTTCTAACAATATTTTAAGTTCAGCGTTTTGATCATAATACGCTTGACATATTTTATGATCGCATATATTTTTCTTGTCTACAATGATCGATAAAATTCGTCGAACTTCGTAAAGTCGTATCTTGAGGGCTTGTTGGCGATACTGATACTGATTTATTTGATTATGTAAGAACTGTTTGAGTATTTCATCACATCTTTTACAAGTGTTAGGAACTGTAGCTTGTTTACAATGTTCACATATTGCTATTGTTTCTTTTTCTTTAATTTCCGTTACTTCGTTTATGAGATTACATACTCTTTGAATAAGAATGTTGCATAAAAAACATTTAGTCTTACGGCGACCTAAATCGAGAAAGTTACCATAATTATGTTTTGGAAATTCAAAAAAACTCGTGTGTAATAAAAGTACACTATTCTCTCTATGCCATACCTATATAAAAAAATTTAATGATTAAAAGAAAAAGGAAACGGTAGTAATACTTACTCAATTCGTTAAACAGGTCGGGTTTCTTCAGTACCTTATTCCCGATATTATGAAGTATAACACTGTCTTTCTTATTCGAATCCTGCAAAATAATACTAAGCATCAGATAAATAACATGTATTTATTACAATAATAACGTCTGTTTTGCAACAATTCTTGGGTTATTCTTGGTTAAAATAGACTAATTTGTGGGGTCGAGTTTCTCTTGCTAAAATAAAGACTTAAGAAGGCATCATAATAGGTCATTGCCCTACAGCTTGTGATGAATCTAAGTGGTAGTAAAAGTTAAAAATATTATTAAAGGTGCAGTCGTAGTGTAGATGACAGCTAGAGAAAAAATGTCAAAGGCTTTGTTGCTTTGGAGGGCATGTTAAACCGTCGATCCCAGTTGGTATCTTTAGATTACAGACGTTATATCAGACATCAGACGATTAAAAAGCTTCCTCTTTGGTTGGTCACGAGAAATTTGGTGGAATATTCTCTAGACCTCCTCAGTAACGAGAGGTCCTTGCTCAGTAGTGTGCCATTAATAGGTTGAAGCCGTGTACAGTTCCTACCCTATTCGTGATATAGACGCTTAATCCTGAACTAGTGACACTTATCAGTCTTCGGAATTCATCACTGTCGTTGTTCCGCGCTCTGCACGACTCGCAACATCTGGAAATGTAAAACAGTAGGTATTTAAAGATGTCAGAACCTGCGTTGAACTTAAGCTGGTCATAGACGTCTATGCGGCGTTGTGCTACTCTCACAAACGAAGCCTTAAACAGTACGTCTATAACTAGCCTTAAGGCCTTTGAACTTAAGCAACTACGAGTGCAGTTAAGAATTGGATGGGTGATCGCTTGGGACAAAAGTCTTCAGCCCATTTATGCCTCAGACAACACGTTAAGCTTTCGATCCAGGCACCGTCAGTTGATAGTTGTTCACTGATTTCGGAGGATTTTGAATACCATAAAGACTTCCACAATATTATGTGGGTCCCTAATCTCTCTACCAATTCATAATTGAAGCAGCGCGAAGTACCTAATCTCATGGCCTCCTTAATTATGATGTCAAAATACAGTGAGAAGTGTAAAAAGAATTTACAATTACACAATTACTTACACCGGTATCTTCGATATCTGCTTATTTTTCTCCATTTTTATTTACTATCAGTGACAATCAGAGAGAAATCATCTTAATGAGTCATTAGTGTCATTTCTAAGTAATGACGTCTGACATCTTTATTCTTTAGCAGATAAAAGATATGAAAAAGGTAACCAAGTAGAACCGACTGCGGTATTCTATTTTGTTGTGGCCTATTTAACCATTATATAATGAGTTCTTAGATAAATAAGCGAGGAAATATATTTTAAGCGTAGGTACATTTAAATTAAAAATGTATTTGCGCGCTTCGAGGTTCATGAACACTTTATAATAATATGCCAATATTAGGCTTTATACAGCCAATTTTATATAAACATTTGTAGTTATATATTTTTAAAGATACTAATTATTGCTTATTTCGGAAATGAATGAAAATATTTTGAAAGCTGACGGCCATGACAATTTTATTATCTGTCGTTATGTTTATGCGATCAATTTAAAAAGTTATTTATAGGTAAACGATTTATATTTAAACCAAAGACCTAGAAAAAAGAATTTAAACACTAAAATTAAGGGTGAAAAGAGGAAAATAAATATGATAATTGTCCCACAAAAATTTAAGGTACTCGTAACTCGATTTTAATCTCTAACAATAGGGATATTTTCCATTACCTGCAGACTTTAGTTAGTTAAGTCAGCCGAATTAACAAATACGTGTCAGTCATTAATAATTTTGCCTATTCCAGTTAATGAACTACCTTGAGCCAGAACAATCTGTTTATTGACTAGGGAGCAATTTAACTTCTACCAAGTAAACTCAACGCTTCAGTAATTATTAGATAACTTATTCAAAGTAAATATTGTTGGTATCAGATAGGTATTTTACTTGGTTGTATCAGAGGATACATCGAGGGAGCATAGACATTTAAATTCATCATTCTTCCTTACTGGGAACTGAACCCAGGACACTGGTCTAGCGATGCCAGACGTCTTGCTTTTGAAGGGACGTCCTAATTTTTTAATGAAAAATTTGATGTCCGACGCGAGACAGCATTTAACCCGCTATTTTTGAGATTATAAAACTATTTTTGACTTTCATTTTTTTTATTTTTTTATTCAGAACAGCTAGTCTTCATTCTAACTTTCAGATTTTAAGCATACGATAGGGTAAAACTGATTTAAAGTATATTATTATTGTCTAATAAAACACATTTCTTTGTTTTTTCATTAACAACCACTAGTATTCTCATTATACTTATTACAGGAGGCAGCTCATACCACAATAAGCTAGCCTGGAACTAAAGTGGTCTATGTAACATTTTTGGCTATGAGCATTTTTGAACTTAAAAACAATAAATTAATCCAAGAAAAAGTGGTCTAACTGTCACCCGGTCACCAAACTAAGGTTATCATTAAAATACCACATTAGAATTTGTTTGGGTTTTTAAACATAGTGGCATTAAACGCATTTCGTTGGATAATTTTATTTTGTATCATAGACCCCTTTAGTTCCAGGCTAGCCAATTTGTTTTCTACTTTTCGTGTGTTCATACAAAAAGGTACATAAATCCACTTCTGTGGCATGTCTCTTTAACTAATGACGTACACTTATCTTAAACACCGCTATTAAGAATACGATTCATTGTTGTTCTAGCTAATCGTTAATTAGAAGACAGAAGATGGAAAAGCTAAGTAAATCTTAATTGAAAAGAATGATTATGTTTCTCGTAATAGCACTTAGATTTTCTTAGAATTGTCTTCATTTCTGTTTCATATTTTTCCAGATTATCATTGATATAAAATGTGATCACAATACCTAAGAAATGATGAACATAGATACGTTGTTCGTCAGAGCTCATGTTACAATGGTCGCTAGGGGAGTTGTCTTTACTAAACTTCACCTGTTGGCAGATTGGTTCCTCATAGAAGACCAGAAAGTTGTAAATATACCTGTAAACCAGTTTGCAATGACCTCCTGCAAAAGCAGGGAGTCGGTTTCAATTCCGGTAGCCAATTGAGATGGATAAATGTTTGCTCTTGGGTTACAGGTGTGCGCATAGAACAACGAATAATACTCGTATATGTACATACAATACGTTAGTTTTTTCTTCCGTGGGTGTATGAGCGTCTTTAAGGGAAGCTAGAAAGGATTGCCTCTCTGGAACTACAAAGATAAATTTCATAGTACCTAGTGTACATAGTGTTTGTTGTTTTATAATTTCTATTCAACTAAGCACTTTTGGGCGTAGGGAGTACCTGAAAAAAAAGATCCGTAACAAAATAAAAAAGGGTCCTTAGGCCTTAGACGTACATACATAGGGTTGCTATAAGAGGAACACGAAACCCAAAAAGTAATAGGAAATCCAATACTTAAAGCTTAATACCGAAATTTTTTGATACAAGAATTTGTTAAGTACTACGCATTATTCACCAGAGTTTATTCGAAGCTAAACTATTCACGATTTATAAACAAAACGGTACGTTTATTTCGGCAGTTTATTTATCAGAAGTGGGATAGCTGACGCGTAGCCAATAACTTACCTTGGCGCTTTGTGCTCCGGATATTACCTACAGCGCTCCCACTTTCCTTTCGGATGTAGCTGTAGGGATGTAGGTATTAGAATATAATGTATATTATGTATATTTATGTAGTCTTCATCTTTGTTTAATACCTGTCTATCTAGAGAGAATAGTAAACGAGCTAGCAGTGCTACTGTATTCTGCTGCCTATGGACGATATGGATGGATATTCTATGCCTATAGGACTTTTGGAGGGGATTAATTGGTTAGTAGGTAATTTAGTGACAGATGTAAATACGAATAGGTATTATGTTAAATGCGTTAGTAACGGAACGGGAAATTAAGACTCGTATAGGTGAGTTTTGTTAGTAAATATTGTAGTAAAGTTAGGAATCATTAGTATCTGTCACACTCAAAATACGAGCAGGTTTTTCCTCTGTTTTTTTTTGTAATTTATGTTGTTACGAGCTGTTGCCCGCAGCTTTGCTTGCGGAAATTATAGTTTTGCGGTGATATTTACCCCCTTAAGGGTTGATTAAAAAAAATCGTTGAATAAGGTTCTTCATCCTTTTTAACCATAGGTACACCCAAACACGAATTTGAAAACTGCTAGCTTTAAAATTTGGTTAATTTTCATATCAACTTTCATCCCTTATTTCACCCCCTTATGGGTTAATTTCCTATTTTTTTTTAAATCCGCACTTCTTAGCTTAGTATCGAAAACCTAACTACTAATTTGCAAACTGCTTGCTTTAATTTTTTTTTTATTTTCATACAAACTTTCATCCCCTATTTCACCCCCTTAAGGTGGGAATTTCCAAAGATCCGTTCTTAGTGCTCCCCTACACTCTAGAAGGAACCTCTGTGCCAAGTTTCATGCTCCTAGGTCTATCCGTTTAGGCTGTAGCGTGTCTGTCGGTCAATCAACATTTTTATTAAGTATGATACATTTCACTTTCGTTAAATGAGGTATTAGGTCACATCTATACTAATAATATAAAACTGAAGAGTCTGTTTGTTTGTTTGTTTGGACGCGCTTTGAAAAAATCTTTTAGTGTAAGATAGTCCATTTATCGAGGAAGGCTACCTATAGACTTCCTAGCCTAGCCTAACATTATATCCTAATCATCACGCTAAGATGAATAGGAGAGGAGCAGCAATAAAAAATATTGCGAAATCGGCATAATTACGCGGACTGAGCCGCCGGCAATGCTAGTGTTGAAATTAAAAAGAAATGTTATTTAGACGTCCGTTTTTAATCTAAGTCAATGCTCCAACCGGCATCACTTTCCTCAGCCAACGGATTCTTCGAATCCTGACCTAGCCTTAGCTGTGGTGGCGATTCACTAGGCAGCGTAGTCGTAGTTGTAGTAGTAAGTGCTGGTTCTGTAGTAGTTTCAACGGTTTCCGTTACTTCTGTAGTTGTTGTCGATTTTGTTGCTTCAGTATTAGGAGTGAAGAAATACTCCCTAGATTTTGCCTCGGTAGCTTGATCGTGTAGTCTTTGCATTTGTATGTTTTTGTAAAGGGTAAATGGTCTCAATGTTGTGGTCGACATCTTTCCTTGGTAATAGCCTGGCATCTGGAAGTAGAAATGGGGAATGAATAAAACAAAAAACCTGATGGATAATAAGTTTTTTTTCAAAATATGAGGTATCATTGGATTCGTCTCCATAGTGGAAGTTACATAGACTATACATTTTTGTCCAATTTTATTTAGTTTAGTTTTCTATTTTTCTACTAATTTCTGAATGTAAACTGCTGACCAAAATCTATGAAATTAGGTAGAAATTGTAACGTGTAATCCGCGGTGTACTTCAAACTAAAGGATCAACTTACAGTTTCATTGATGCTCTCTATCCAATCAGCGTAAGCCCCAACCAAGGTGAATACTGTTGGAGCATTCGGATACCCACATATTGCTGGCCCAAAGGATATGATCCCCACTAATCGACCGGAAAGTACCGCGGGCCCACCAGCATCATGCTGTGAAGTTAATAGAACCTTTAGCGCTGTATTTAACGACCTGGTAGCCTAGTTGATAGTGACCCTGCTGCGAAGCGAGGGGTCCCGAGTGGTTCCCGGCCGGATCAGATGTTTATGTGACAGATCAATGTTTGTTCTCGGGTCATGGGTGCTAGTGATGTGTTATTGGTGTTGTCCATGTCAACCGCGACACGGAATCCTAGTGCGGGGGTATGAGTGGGTTAGCGTTAGTGTTTATATAGGTAGCTCTGGTTACTAGTCATAATATAGAGAGGCTACATATACAATACACACACTTCACCGACGTACTGTGATGATCTAGAATGGATAATACTCAGACCAAAAAGTTTTATAGACTCTCGTTTTTTTTTGCGATTTGACTTACGTCGAAATAAACGGCCTCCTGAACAATGAACCGGGAAGTGTTATCATTTGTTTTTTTTTGTGCCGAAGGCGGTGTCTATATATTTTTTGGTCTGAAGGGTAATAATAGAGAATGGGTTGCTACCATAGTAATGCCTACTTACATCACATGCTCCTTCCCCAGTGGTCAAAGTTCCGGCGCAGAAGTTTGTTTCACCAACGAATTTGCTAAAAACAGTAACATTTTTAATTCTATTAACGGTAGGTAACAAACAGGTAGGAAGTAACAGATTTTTAATTTCCTTTTAACTAGTGAAGTATTCAGGTTTTTTCGGAAAATCTGCCTGAGTTGTCTGAGGGACATAGATAAGTTTGTTTTTTAATAATTTTAGCGTTTTTGTTTTTCTATTAATTATACATGACTACCAACAATATTCATAACATTATTTACGCTTTATTAAATTATTCAATGCAGACATAAGTATACGATTAATTGTTTAATCGATTAATAGCAAAATAAGTAGGTACTACACATAACACGTCACATAAGAGTAGATCAAAACAAATTAGGTAGGTACCTACCAATTAGATCGTTCATATTCTAATTAGTTTGAGCACTATTAATTAACCCAGCTACCCACAAATTGTTCCACTAAGCCGACAGATTGGAGTGCTGTGGTTTACAAAGGTTGTACAAGTTTGACGGTTTCTGTATGTTCCAAAATTATTTTCCAATTCTCAATCAAAAGTTTGGCTTCTGCTTTGAACAATGATCGATGTTCAGCTAAATTTACGGGTATGAAGCTTTGGCTAAATAGCAGTTTGTTGAAGGCTTTATTAACGCGTAAAGGCGTTGAAGGTGTTTAACGCGTGAATTATGGCGCTTACACTATGTCGTTTCGTTAAGCATTAGTTCTAAGTTCTAGTTCTATTATTACTACTTCTAGTTCTATTACTTCATGTGTAACTACATAAGATATACTTACTTTCCATACACCTCCTTGCAAAATACGTTGGGGTACACCGGCAAAAACTTTCTGTTCAAAAATATTGGCTCGTATGCCATTTTTTGGGTCATCTGAAAATCGGGATAAATAGGTTACAGGATACAAATCCATGTAGCTGCCAGTTGGAAAAGAAAAGATAATATGATCGATTTCTAGAAGTTAATCATGGGTAAAACATAGCACTCATGGGTGAACGCTAGTAGAATAAATTCTTGAGCGTTTCCGTTACTTCAAAGGGCACGTAAAACTGTCAGTCCAGGTTATTATTCTTAGGTGTCAATCTTTAAGCCATGTCAGAGGCCCTTGGGCGATATAAAAAATTCCCACAATTAACCACTAACCCCTCCGCCGATCTGCTCTGAAGCAGCATGGCGAAATATGCTTTAGGTCTCCTCAGTTATAAGGAGTCCGTGTCCAATAGTCGGCTGTTTTGCCGAAATTTACCCAAGTTTTAGACGCTCTTTTGACAGTTTACAATTTTTTTAAGTTATACCTTAACGACACCCCAACCCAAAACCAAAACTTCTGACGTAGGAGCCAGGGTTCCTCTGTTGTGGGTAATGTCGATGATCTTAGGTATCCTGTGGTAGTTGAAGTACAGGTGGCGACGCAGTCGGATCACCGCGATGTTGTTGCGAAGAGTCTTAGGGTTGTAACTTGGGTGGAAGTACACCTAAAGATACAGGTTTAGTTCAACATCAAAGATGACGGTGCAAAATTGATTGGCTCACTTAAGTTCGATGTCAAAAAATAGTTCATAATTGTATGACTCCCCGCCCCACTTTGAATCATCATCGTAACCCATAACTGTCCCACTGCTGGGCTCAGGTCTCCTCTCACAGTGTGAGGGGTAGAGGCCATAGTTCACCTTGCTGGCCATGTGCGGGGTAGCACACCTTTGAGAAGATTGAATACACTTGGTATATTTGTAAATAGTAATATACCTACCATACATACATAAAATGGACATACGAGATACAAACGCTTCAAAAACACCCTCGTTCTGGCGTAATTGGGTTGAAAAAAACTGATTATAAAAAGACAAAAAGAAAGCAAAAGGTATACCTACCTCTAAAGCTGTTATAGTCTCCCCTCCAATTCTACTATGGTTGCTTCCGATTCTGACCTCAAGAACTTTAGGATTCTCTCGGAAAAATCGATTGTTATGCATTCTGCAGAAATAACACACATAATATTATCTTTTTTTTTTTGCTGTTTTATGTGCATCCAGCAAGAAAGAAAAAAAAACCTATTGGCCTGGCCTATTTTTTCTTGTACAGATAAAAGAGACAGCAAATAACTATCGTAAAGATGATATGGATGCGTGCGACGTAGAGCGAAACACTATCTGTTTTTTTACTAAGGTGTAAAATAATAAAATTTTATCTTTAGCATAAAATATCATTGGCTGTAGGTATAATAACAAGAAAATTATTGTATTATTTCACTTGTAGCTAAAAGGGCCATGCTAATGAGGGCTTCCACGTGATGAAACCGCAAAAATGGGGACAAAAGAATTGTTGCTATTCCGCGACAAAGAAATACTTCTTCCCTTTGTCGTTGATATGTGTTTACGATGCTCACAGAGATAATAATAAATTTACTTTGAGAGAGCTTCATGATAATTATTTATTTGTTTAATGGCACTTTGTTGGTTTTCAGTATATTACGGCTTGGTGTAGGCGTTGCGTATCTCCTACGTCCTGGGTTCTTAGCCTGGGGGTAATTACCCCGGGGGGTAATTCAGCTATTTTATTATATTCAGTTATTTAATAAGGTCGTAACATACCTAAGGACTTATATATAGCATGAAATATCATTGGTTAGCACTTAAGTAACTAGAGAAGATAATATGGTTCATAAAGTAAGCGGTACGTGTGCTTACAATTGCAAACAAGCAGCAGAGGTCAGCACAAGGTCATGCCAATACAGCACTCCACCGCACCAGAATCTCCCCATAACATGGATGGATACCATGAAGGAGTAGTATCTTATGGTGGTGCGCTCTCCTTTGTAGATGCGCCTGCCATCGTGCATGTGGTACTCCCTTAAATCTTCTAGTTCATTCTGTGGATCTGTGAATAAAAGGGTAAAGAAAACTGGTAGTTCTGTCAGACGGCATTATGGAAAATTTGCGATGTATCTTCAAGTTTGGGTGTTCCACATTAGTGTCTATGGACCTTTAATTTTAGTGTACTTTCAGGAAATGCTATTCATATTGAGCAATTTTTGCTATGATATGGAACGTCAATAATTTAGTTGAACCCTTGGGGATACCTACTCGACATCAACAAAACTATGGAAGATAAAAAATACACACGATTTTTTTTAAATAACTCCAGCCGTTTCGGATCAGTACAGGGACACGTACCTACGGATGTTTTTTTTAATAATGTCTTTGAAAATTGCGGGGCTTATTCTCTGACAAAGGGTATCTTTCTAATTGATATAGTTGTTAAATTTTTATTAACTCACCCCAGTAAATGTTATCTTCCTTCCTAAATTCAAATTTATGGTTATCAGTAGGCACTTCAGCAATAAATTCGTTGATAACACTATCAATAACATCTTTTTTATTGACTTTACCAAAACCATTTTCACCCATCATTCTTCTTGCTGACTTAATTATCTTTTCACTTCCTCCTTTTTCTGACAGAATTTTCAAAATATCATCTCTGTTCATACGTTCCTTGAGTCTTAAGTACAAGTTTTTAGAATCGTTTACCAGCAAAAATTGAAAATGGTCTTTCTCAAGCATAGCTTTAAAAAAATTCGTTTCGTTCAAATTCGTTTCAGTTGATTGATTTTTTATTAACTCTACATACTTATTTTTGTCTATCACGTATTCTTCGACACGTTTCAGTTTCTCCTTTAGTTCTATTAATCTTGGCGTATCGGCACTAAAATTTATAGTACTTATCAATGTATCAGCTATGTCGTTAACTGTTAGGTCCTCAGTATTTGTAACATTGTCACAATTTGCAGCAATAAGCTTTAGGAGCAAAACGACGTGTATATTGTAATACATTTTACGCGTTGGATTACTTTCCTAACCGGTATAGAAACATTAAACCATGTTGTTTTATTGCCTTTAAATTTTATAGCAGCAACGTTGATGTAAAGTGCTTCGTCGTATTTTATTTATAGAAATAAAGATCCAGGCGAGACGTACAGTTTACATACTACTTCAATATATTTCAAGTAGTGCTCCGTAAATCTCACAGCACCTGAAGAAAATTTTGATCCTTTTTTTCTCAATATGTAGTTCACGATATATTGGACAGCAATTTATGGGTTCTAGGTTAACTTCTAGCGTGATAAATAAATATGTGTGTTTATGTATGATTTGATAAGTTAAAATTACTGTTCTTGACGTGGGTGTGTAATTTTGTGTGTTAACTAAATCCAAATTCAAATCATTTCGTATTAGGAACTAAAAGCTCACTTAACACAGGAATTTCTAAGAATCCCACATACGTACCCATATTTTATAGGTTCTTATATTGTTAAAGAATTTCGTCAATAAATTATTGGGCTATAAATTTTTGGGACGAAAACTGAATACTAAACTTAGTCAATATTTACATCGTCCAAAAATAGCCCTTTAATTCTGCTTCTTCTCCAATAATAAACTATTTCTGCAGACAAGCATCGAACAACACTGATTTCCCCTGAGCTTTCTCAAATCAACTCCTGTTTCTGTATTGTCTATAAATGAAAAATACGAATCCAGTATTGCTGGCACAGATCTATAAACAAAGAATAAAATGATAATTTAAAAAACTTTGTAAAGAACGAATTAAAAAGTTTTTTTTATTTTTCAATTGCCGCATCGGTCCTCAACTGAGTATGTGAAGTTCCAAATTGATCCGATATTTTAAAGTCGGTCGAAATCACGTTCAAAGTTTCCGATAAATAAATTTTCAAGAAGTTTTGATATTAGGTAGGTAGGTAAGTACCTACATGTGACATCTCATTAAGATTCCATCTCTGCACCATTAGGCCTGTAATGACGTTGCTAAATAGCTCGTTACTAACACAATAAGGCGTATTATACGCGTAATTAATAATAAACGTATATCATCTCGGGGTTAATTACGGTTACATAATGTACTAACTCGTAATCGTAACTAAGACACCTACTTAATAATCAGATGGTTATTAAACCCTTATCTTCAACCAGTTGCTTGTGGTCTGATCGCCATACATGTCCAGATTGAAGCAGTGGCTTCATAAAATCGTACGACCATTGCTTCAAGTTCAAGTTTGAAGCAATCTGTCCATGAACAGAACAGCCTAAGAGTAAGGTACTTTTTTAAAACAAGGCATGAAAAGCTCTGAATGAGTTTTTTTTTTGACAATGTTTTATCGTCGCTAATTCATTGTAGACGAAGAAGAGAAAGAAAGAAATCTTTGTAGATCTTATAACTTTAATAGATTTATATCTTCAGAATTTAAATGGGCAACTTTTCCAAAAAACTAAAAAAACTCATAAAGCAGGAATTATGGTTAAAAACAATATGTTCTGTCATACACATTTTATTACAAAAGAAATATGGAATACAAAAATATTATGATCTTAAATGTATAAATTATTCGAGATTTCATCTCTATGGCACTTCAAATACTTTCTCATTAACATAATAGTCTTTTGGTATTTATTTTGTAGTACATGTAAAGTTAAATTATCCATTTCTTTACAACTTACATTACAATTAATTTCGGCATTCATTGGTTAATTACAAAAGAGTCAGGCTCTATCGCAGATGGAAGATTTTCTATAATTTCGAGCATCATAAACAGCTTTTGCATGCTTAGTTCTTCTCAATTTTAAATGGATTTCGTTGTTTTTATTTTATTTTTGCAGCCGACCTTTTTCAATTCTGGAATGAAAGTTAAGTACTCTTTCCATCTAGTTGATGTTTTAAAATCAGTAACTAATGATTGGATATCTGTACTTAGTAAATTACTATTTATTTGAGTAAAATCAAAGTCCAAATCTCTTAAAGCGCATAATGCATTAATAGATTTTTCTTCTTCTAAAATTGCAAGTGCTTTGTCAATTAATTCTGTTGGCAAATCATTTGAATCTAACAAATCACCCACCACTTCGAGAAGTGGATTGCCGTGGATTAAAAAGTTACGCAAATTAGTTTCTGCCAATTGTTTTTTTGTTTTCTTTACAATATCATTATTTTTGGTACATTCCAATATAGCGAATATATCAAAAACTAGAACTTCAAGCACGACACGAAAAACTTTGTCTAATTTATACCGGGTTACTAGTTGACTTACTGAATGTCCTTTAGTTATCTCTCGTAACTGATTTATTCTTTTATTTAAGCACCAGGGGAGTAAAGGGTCCCTCTTGTATCCCATGACTAGATTCATTAAATACTTTTGGCCTTTCTTGTCCAAATTTAAAACAGATATAAAATTAGTAAATTCTGTTTTAGGGATCATTACGTTTTCATTAATTTTATTAATCATTTTTATTATTTTCTGTTTTCGTTTTGTATTCATTTCGTTCGCGATTTTTTCAAGAGTCTCAATTAAATATTTCCTTTCTTCGTAAATGAGAAAATTTGGCATAGAAAATTTACTTCTTAGTTGTTTAATACTTATGAATTCCAGACATTGATTTTGATATGTGATGTTAGGAACCGGGGCTATGCTTTGTTTAATTAAAACTAAAAAATCAGATACAACTTGGTCCATATCGTTATCACTGTAACTGAGACTTTGAAGGTTTTGAGTAATATTTTCCTTCTCTTCTGGTGTATAGTGTAATACTTCTGTCTTCAAAATAATAAACATTAGTAATTTTTTAATGAATTTACAATGAATTTCGGCGTATGCAAATAATTTGTTATCTTGAAGAAGGCGACTAAGATCATCTGGTAGATCAACTTTATTTGAATAACTTTTGATTCTATTAGTATCATTTTCATTAGGAATATTTGCTAAGGAAATAGAAGGAAATGCATCTTTTAAAAAGTTTACTATCTTTTGCCAATTGTTTTTCACCTCATTTATTTTATTCAGTGAATTATTTATTGCATACTCATACATGTACATTTTTTGTATAAGATTTTTACGAATATTTTCGACCACTAAACTTAACTTTGATTCTAGTTGTAAAGAATGTTCTACTAACATTATTATTTCTGTCGCATATTCATATGCATAGCCTTTTGGTGCCCAAAAAAGTTCACAATATGGTTCATTTTTTGGTAATAACCTTACATGTTTTATCTTGTTGAACCAATCTGTAGCCACTTCGTCTGGCATTTCGTTTCTTCTTTTCTCTATAAGGGACAGACCGTGTGAAATTAAAGCTTTTTCCACTAATGGTTTGCATGTCATAACAACTTCATCTATTTTTTTCTTAAGAAGTTTCAATTCCTGAAGTATATCGTAAAAAAAAATTTTGTTATTTGTCTCCATATCGATTCTTTTGAGTAGCTCACCGTCTTTCACATGACAAAGAAAATCTCGTAAAGTTTTCAAGTTGTTAACAACCTCTACAGATATTTCTACTTCTGCTAAAGCTTCAGTAGTCGGTTGGAGATGAAGAGTCTCATTTGTAGATTTGAGGAATTCACCAACAATTTGCAAAGTCCTCTCTACTAGCAGACATTTATTCTTTCTTGCGTATTTAATGTTCACTGAGTATAATTGTACAATCTGTCGCGATATTCTTTTTAGTGAATAAATATCTCGTAATTCTGGTAGTAACGTTAAAGTGTTGGTTTCTTCATTTGGTAAGTTAATTTTATCATTTCGTATATTTTCTTCGATATTTCTGTTTTGTAATTGAGTTTTAAAATCATATAATGCATTTTCAAATTCCTGCCTTTCAAGATAAATAATATTGAGGCCTCTTTCAAATGTATCAGCATTATACTTTACAGAAAAGAAAACATCAATGTTGTTGTGTTGTCCTGAAATTTCTTTAGTTTTCATATCTCGCTTTTTTGGTATATACAAACTCCACTGGTTACTTAGATGATAAATAAAGCGATAGATTTTATTTTCCAATTGTTGATATGAATCTTCATGCATTGTTAATCTCAGTTTAAGTGGATGTAAATTGTCTAGAATTAACAAACACACATTATAATCTAGTTTGCGAAAATATACCTCAAAGAAAACGTTTAAATATGTTCTGCTTTGCAATACGCTAGTATTCTTTGGGCTTTCTAAATATTCACTAAGCTCGTTAAATTCATTTTTGTTTTCATAAACACTGTTTTGAATAATGCTGCCTACCTTCTTAGTATGTTTTTCATAACATTCGATCATACTTACAATCATGTTACGTATCGCCTCAGTCTCTTTTAGTCTGATAACTTTTGCTGACTTATCTTTGATTTTCGAGATATTTTCTTTTAATTTATCTAACTCTGTATAAAGTTCTATTCGAAATTCACTCAGAGCAATAAGACTTTGTACATTGAATAACATTGTTTGATCAATTTTTCTATTGACTCTGCTTAGCATCCAATTTTCATACCTTTCAAGAGCAGATTTCAGCAATTTATTTATCTGACTTAAATTATCAATATCATAATCATTATTCTCCTTATGTCCTGACCAATGGAGGTCACCAGTCCAATAATCATAGAGCATTTCAATAATTTTAAACTGATTTGAACATATAGCATAATACAAGGTATTTTCTCTGTATTCTGTTTCTGTATTTTTATCTTCAATTGTAAAATAGTGCAAAACATTGGACTGATGTAGAAAATAGCTTAAAAGTTTTTTTCTTTTGTGCCTACAAATTAAGTAGATTAAATCAATTCCTCGATTATTATAACATGTGTGTAACATGTCTTTATTTTGTATATCATGCACTTTTCTTATTAATTTTTTAAAATCAATTAATTGGCGTTTATTATATGATTTGGTCTCTGTAACACATATAATGTCTTTTATAATACAATTGACTTTTACTTCTTCATTTACTAGATTCATTTTATTTCTTCAATGGCTGAATCAAATTACATACCTGTAACGAGAAATTAGAAAATTAGTTGTTAATGTTAGTATAGTTCTAAATTTAATTTAATATAGTAGTAATAACATGCAATTGATTAAATTAAAACTATTATTACTTTGGAAATCATGTTTTAATTATTTTAGTAACCATTAATTCTAATTCCCCTATTTTAGCAGCAATAATCAAAGCTGATAACTGCTTTCATTTTGAAATAAGAAAACACTAACTAAAATCGCTTTCTATGTAATACTGAAAAAGCTAATTACAAAATATGATATTTATAAAATGTTTCCAAAGAATGTAATTTTATAGTAGGTAATAAGTTTTATAAATATTTACTTTAATACTCAATAATACTGGCTGAAATCAAAACATAATCAATATTTTTGGTGGCAAGATCTGAAGCATTAGAATTTCCAGTTTAATAGATCAAGTGAAAGTTAATTAAGTTTCATAGAAACAATTATTATAATGATCAAATAGGTCAAATAAATACAATGTATGGAATAATTTTCAGTTACCATTCCGGAGTGCCCTTCAAAAGGTTTGTTTTGGTTACCGGAGAAGGAATTTTTTTAATTATAAGTAAGTGTTAATTTCTGTTTTATGTCTGGATGTTTTTGTCTTTATGTATTGTCCCTGGCACCCACAACACAGGGAATTATATACTGTTATTATAAAGAACACAGTTGCTTTTCAGATTCATAACTCCACCGTTTCTATACTATCTATACAAATAAGAAAAACTTAGTTAATATGCAATTTCAAATAACATTGGTCTTAATTTAGATGCTATTAAGGTTTAGTTTCACTTGCTTTTAGTATTAATAGTAGTAGTTATGCTTCTATTTGGAGTTAAGTGGGAGTAATTTAAATTAAATAATACCTACTTTAATAATAATTTTCGTTAATGTACACAATAATAAATACCTATTTGCCAACAAAAATATGTATAACAGGCTTTATAAACAAACTATCCCTGTAACTATAATAATAATAACAACTAGACTAGAATACCAGTAGGACAGAAAATATTTAGAAACAATTATAGATTTATTCTAATAAAAATCTAGCACGCTAAGGCTACCACATGTCCTAATACTAAACCTATACTTAGGTCCAAAACTTTAATAGTACTTAATTGACTTAACTCAGACGTTTATGAACCTGTACAATCTTCCTACATAGTTTCAAAGATGTTCAGTTACTTACCTATTAAATAAACGTATAAGCTTTTGATAATTAATCCAATAAGCTTTTAAAACTTTTTACAAAAGTTCACTATCACTTATCACTATGCACAAATGAGGGGTGGGGGAATAGACATTTTTGACGTTTGCGAATCTGACTCGCCATCTATATGATCGACCATACACTAAACGCTTGATAACTACCAAAAAGTATGACAGATGTCTCTGTTACGCTAATTTCAACTTATGATTGTTTTTTCTCCACGTTATTATTTAATTTTGTTTTCATTATTACAAACTTATATAATATATTATATAATATATTTTGTATGTACCTTTCGTTATTTCTATAATGCATTCTGCAACATAAAAATATAATAGAAACATTAATTTTGGCTTAACCACGCCATCTGGCAGGGAGTAGCTGAACTAAATAGCGCGTAGCTAAAAAATTTAGTACAACATCGGCTTGTTAGAGGGCACATCTTGTAGTATTGTAACAAAATTAAATTAACTTCTCGGATTTATCAGCGAAAAGTGTAAATTGAATATTTTGTGCCCATGTATTCTTAGTCTTTAATAAATAGCGGCTTATGTATAGTTATGTTCAGAAAGGCAGTCTTTTGACTTCTTATAAGATCATACTCGTGTACGTCGCACTAAAAAAAATTGTCGAATGTTCTTGTGCTATTCAAAGTCTTTCATTATGGAAGTTGCTAATTAAATGCTAACTAATTACGGTGTTTCTCTGCGTCTGCTTTCTTACATATTTAATCCTACCTAGCCTTTGCCCGCGACTTCTACCGTCAAGTTTTAGTAGTTTTACAACAAAAATTCTTACAAACTTTTGCAATGAGGATATTAGCAGAATAAATAGATAACTTCATACAATTTCGTTTGTAAAGTTAAATTAAACTCTGGCATCAAACAACATTATGGTTTCGTAACAAGTTATTTGAGATAAAATTGTAGCCAGAATTGAAAATTGTAAAAGCTAATTAAGATTCCCTGATAGGCCCTTGCCTTATTGATAAGGTTAAAGGGCAAACGATGTCTTTGGATGTCAAGATTGCCGACCAGAGTACCTACATTAATTAATCAACAAATTAACTTACATTAATATTATTAAATTTAATAAAATACTTGGCACCTACTATTTAAATTATTAATTTTGTAGATAGGTACCTATTTATGTATAATAGTTTATTTGTCAATTGTAAAATTAGTTAACAATTTGACTTCGGCTGTTTTCGGAGGGTCTATAAATAAGCATCCTATATTTAGTTGTATTATAGGTAGGGAGGTTCTACAACGGCCTACCAAATACGTTTTAACGAATCGCACGAGATTCAATTTAGACGAATAATTGCTGTCCGAGGCCATGAAACCACATTTCTTTGATATAGAAAAAAGTAATTTAAAAACCCGTTCTATAGTTAAAATTCATTCATCAACTCAACACACATTTTTTTAATGATTTAAACATGTACGCATATTTTACACAGCCAGACAGCAATGTACTTATTGTTGATGTTGACAAATATTTTTTTAAATCCAATGACAATGTTCACCATTGCTTATGAGTGTGTTAGCGTTTATTTATTATCATCCCCTTTAAAAATCCTCTGGTTTCGTGGCCTTTCCGCCGGTTATACCACCAAATAAAACGGTCTAGTCAACAGAACGTCTACCGAACTTAATTCAGGGAGAAGATTCGTAATGTAAATAAAGAATTTGAATGTTTGTAAAGCTTCACCAATTTTGGTGAATACCGGAGTGTTATGCCGAAGAGTAAATATCGTTTGGTGAAGCTTTGTATAAGGCTTTATTATGACCCGTATACCAACAGTTAGCATTTTTGGCCCCAATTATGCTAATTTAAAAATGCTAGCCAAGTTAAGACCAGCGTGGTGAACTATGGCGTGTACCCCTCATACCTACTGTGAGAGGAGACCCGAGCCCAGCAGTGGGACAATTGTGGGCTGCGATGATGATGATAATAAAATATAATGCTTTAATCGCATCTCGGTTTTTCCGTCAATTTGTATTCGGTAATTTTGTCATCAAGATGTTATTACCTATAAGTATATTTTTTTTAATGCATTTCTTTCCCTATCTTCTTCTCCATATCAAATCATCTTTGCAAAATGTACGTACCTAGATAGATAAAAAAATGTGTTATAAATACATTAAACTTAGAAATTAAAACAAAATACACACTACCACACCGCATTTGATTCTCAGTCACATCACACACAGACATCAGATAGATGGCCCCCTTGACAATTGAATCTAACATTACAACCTACACATATCAAACAATTCTATAATCTATTATTTAACGTAAGTTGTGGTCGGAATTTGACCAACCGCATTTAATGATGATTGGTCAATCCGCTTGGTGTCCGAATAACGTCCAAGAAACTTCAAGAATATAGTCGTAACTAAGATAAATTCGGTGTTCGTTAGTTCGTCAGACGATCTCATAAGTCGGTTTACGAGCTAGCCCCAACATTCATTACTTGGGATAAATTGCGTGAGGTTCTCAAACTTCTTACATTTACTACTTTAACTTTTACATTTTCTTTAATGGATGGAGAAACTAGCAACCGCCCGCGTCTCCGCATACATAATTTTGCCGTTTTCGAAATGTTTTTTATTGCTGCTGCTCTTCTATTCATCTTAGCGTGATGTTATATAGTCTATAAACCTTCCTCAATAAATGGACTATCTTACACTAAAATAATTTTTCAAATCGGTCCAGTAGTTCCTGAGATTAGCGCGTTCAAACAAACAAACAAACTCTACAGCTGTATATTATTAGTATACACTTTAGAATAACCCTTTTTTTGTGGATTGTTTGTTAACCCAACTGCGTTAGAAGGAGGATAATGTTTGTCAAGCAATGTACGGTATATGTCACATTGCTTTAGCATACTCTACACCACATAAGTCTTGACAAATTTCGATATTTAAGAGGTGTCATTCAGTGCTTCATATAGATTTTTTTTGTAAGAAAATACGTCCGTATGGTAAGTAAAGCTGTTTAAAAACAGGCATTTTGTACATTTAGTTGATCACTAAACCCTTCACATAAGTATAATCAAGATTTACATTGGTATACGGAGAAATCGATGTTGACAGCTACGCTGTTTCCTGAGGCTTCCCCACTTCGGCGTTAGGGAGAACCCAGGGGGATTTAGTGGGTACACGGCGTACCCCGGAGTCCATAACCCACTCCCTCCCCAGGAGTGGGTATGCGTAATGTATTTTCCCCTGGCGAAAAAAAGGCTATTCTATGCGACAGGTTGAGCACCGCTGACCTAATAGTTTGTTAACCTCACCTTGTTATCTCAAGGTAGGACAGAACGACGCAGTAATAAGTTGTGAAGATGGTAGCTCAACGTATGTTATGAATCTTATCACACGTAGCATTTACACATTAGGGTTCATGCTAGTATTACGTATGAAGGTGGAAGGGGCTAAGAACTGTTTAATATTATTCTTTTATTAAAAGCTTTTATTTAGTTTCACCTGTCCCGGTATTTGTAATGAAATCTTGCTAACTAAATTTGACCCACTTCCCGGTGTCCAATTGAGCTAAAATTTTACACAATGGTCCAGTCCTGATGACAATGCATGATGTGATACTGCTACCAGGATTGGCTCCAGACGATTGAACTCCTCAACGGTTAACAGTAGGGACTTGAAATTTTGTACTTTTTAACTTTTTAGTTCTTTCTCTTATTAACAAGTACCTAATAAAAGCTTGTTTTAAAAACTCTTTTAATTTTATTATATACTGTATAGGTAATACGATTAATATATCTATATTATAGTTATGGCATCTGATCGCAAGAAAATATACCACCTGTTATGAAGAAATTTGTAAATTATGAGACTTTTTGAACGTACTAAAAATAATGCGCATTTTCTTTTAAGAAACCTACTTACTGGTGACTTGAAAATGTCCTCATTATTTAATAGACAGACGTGGTGACATCTCTTATTGAGAACTTAGAACTAATTTGCAATAAATTTGAATTTAGATTAAATATAAAAACAGCATGCAACACGAATTCTAATTTGTACTTCTAAATTTGGTCGAATTGCAAATAGGACGGCTATGAAATTAGCGATTTACGTAAACAACATGGTAGGTAAGTAATCAGTTTTTTACAGTTTGTCCTTAAAACAGTGTAAGTCTTACTGTGCAGACTAAAAATGGTTATTGACAGGAAAAGGGGTTTTCTAAAAAAAAATAATACTTAGTAAAATATATCACTAATACGTAGAGTTTATTGTTATTCAAAATGTGTAAGCTGATGTTTTCATTTTAACCTATTAAAAGGTTATTATAGCATAAGGGTTTCTACTTTCTACTCATAACTGAAGACCTAGGTACACTACACCTAGCTATACCTGTATGGATCAGTAAAGATACTGACCTTCCCTTCCCAAGGGTTGGCAATTTTTATGGCGTTCTGAAGGCCTCCTATTAGCGTTTGGGGGCTTATTATTTAACCTAAAAGTTGTTTCTAACCAGGCAGGCATCCCATAATGACAATAGTCATCGTTACGCGAAGTCCTAATACTAAACAATGGTAGTAAGTATAATAAAGTCGTCACTAATATATTCAGTAACCATTTCCGCGAGTTTCATCGCCCCACACTTGATAAATGCGACGTCACGCGGCCAGTTGCAGCTATTTTATACGCTATGTTATATTGTTCTAATTTCAACTCTCACGTTCAGAGAATAAAGTTTATTCTTAATCTTCGTTTCTAGTCTATCTCTTTATCTGCTCAGACGGCAATGCGTTGCCGTTTTTGTATAGACCGTTCAAGTGTATATTACTAGGAGGAATTCGTTGAAGTCGTGACGAAGTTTATGGATTTTCAAAGAGTAAAAACCAACTTTTAATTGACGAAATGAAGTGCATTTCATCCCATCTGATTTCATCTCTTGTGATCGAATTTTATTTTAACCACGAACTATCAGGAATAAAAGTTTTCTACTCGCCTCTACTGTGGAAAGTTTCATATACGTTTACTGAAAGGCAGAGTTAAAAAGGTCATAGTAATATTAGATATACCCGTAGATACATAAGCTTTGTATGTATGAATGTTCCATTTTCACGTCAAACGACTGAACCGATTTTGATAAATTTTAACGCAGAAATAGATTACACCTAAAAGACAGAATACAGGCTACATTTTTCAAAAATACAACTTGAAAGAATAAACATACGATGCAATTTACCATTATTATTTTACTAAAAATTAAGTGGTTCATCTGTAAATTTGTTAGCATTCTACATTAAAAAAATAAGCGTATTAATATCATCCACCTTCAAATGGTCACACCGAGTGGTTATTCGCACTACAGAAGAACATCATATCATTATATACAGATACTAAATAAACTCCAATGTTATACATAACAAAGATAATCATTGGACTAAAATAGAACTGGGCTTCATAAATCTAACCCAGTTTTGTCCAAAATCATAACGCTTATAACACTACTAAATCACAATACCACACAAAGGCCATACCGTTCAGTTTATTACACACCCTATTCATATAGGGATAAGGTCGCTTGTCTATTCCTAGATGGGTAAATGAATATGCGAAATCTATTACTTTTCAGCTGCTAAAAGCATAGTGGAGTGGACAGTTTGGGCCATTAGAAGTTGGGCCGCTGAAGCGCAAACGTTCTACACTGACCTTTTTAAATGACAGGTTTTAGTTCAAAAGTTGAGTGCTCTTTTTGCTTTATTTGAAAGCCTAAAAGCGTCGCGTTGATATGCAGATATGGAGTTACAATTAAAGTCTTTTATATGTGAAGGGTTAATTTTGAACGAATTTTTAGTTTTGCATGCGTGTATAAGTTTTATATTTGGCATGGTTAATAGGTACTTAAGGGACCATTCAAGTTTCATTTAACACAATTTGGGGGGAGGGGTCTTGTAAAATGTTACGATGCGTTACATAGGGGGGAGGAGAGGTTTGAACAACGCGTTACGCAACATTGTTTTTTTTTAGATAAAAATGGTCAATATAAAAATTTAACGGTGCGTTACATGGGGGGACAAAATTTGCGTTACGTAACACTTGAACGATCCCTAAGTGAAATGGAAGTGAAAGCTAATCTGTATGAATATTGGTTTCAAGAACTCACCGACTAAAAGTCGCAAAGACACTGTTTATTTATCTGCGACTTTTGTCGTATATCGCTGTCGCACGTTTGAGCTATTGTAGAACGTTTGATGAAATATGAACAGATTTTTTCTGCATCTATATTATAAATTAATGTCACCTCTATCTATCTCCTAAGTCTATGGTTATTTTATTCATAGTAACGAACTCGGCTTAACCACGTTACAGTAACGAAGCCCTCCTATAGTCTCTCCTGAGAACTTAACTACTCGTACATAATTGTACCTATACATGCATTATACATATAGTGTAGTTTCTTAGAAATCGCTATCTGTTGTTGTAACTCCATTATAATAACATGAAGAGTGTGACTGTAATGCAAATTTCTACCATATTCGAGTTTCGACTCTTACAAACTCTGCTTCTGTTTATGGGTTTAAAAGAGAAAAGAAATGGGTTATGTGTGTTTTAGTTGCAATCTTTAAATGTTTTTTTTAGTAATAACACCTTTAAATGTATACGTATACGGTTCAACTGCCAGTACATTTTAAGGAATAATGCAAACTGAGCTGTTCGTAATTGGAGTGAATATTTTTAGAACAGCTTCGCGGACCACAGTTTGAGAACCGCTGTTCTTTGGAAACCTTGAATTACTGTTTATTCAATTACTTAAATAAATTATAGGCACAAAAAGCTTTTAAGCTAAATCCTGTGACGTCACACAGGTGTGATATGAAAACAGACAATAAAGCGGAAAGCGCGGTATTATTGCGATGACGTCATTTCCGCAGCCTGGAATATTGGAATGGAAATAAAATGTAAATACAGGGACGGACTTGGCTTTTTTAAAAATAATTTATTTTAATTTTTAATCAATGAAAACTCACTTTTAAGTAGGTACTGCTTAGGGCAATCTTGCATTGATGAAGTCCTGAGTTAGAAGTGATAGATGATGATAGATCAACGCCTAAAATATTAATATGTGTGTGTTTGAGTAGTTACTGTAATCGTTGTTTTCTTTATAATGCAACTAGTTTTTCCGCCCGCGACTTCGCCCGCATGGAATTCAGTTATATCGCGCGACTTTTTTGCCATAAAAAGTATCTTACGTCCTTTCCCAAGTTCAGTTCTATCTTCATACCGAATCTCATGAAAATCGGTTCAGTGGTTTAGGCCTGAAAGCGTAGCAGACAGACAGAGTTACTTTCGCATTTATAATATTACGTAGGGATATAAACATTTTTTTTTGGGTTATATAAGTACCTAGGCTGTTAGTTCCTAAGTCAAAATAAATAAGTAATTTGAACCTTATCTGCTGAACATTTGATGTTAAGTTATTATAACTAACAATAATTTACAACTGTTACAAGAAATAAATGTTATTTTGTAAATTAATGTCATAGTAAGTTTACTGCATATGAGACAATAAAACTGCACGCGTATATTGCTCGCTTGACAAAAATACGACTTGCCGTCGTTAATACAAAACACGCATGCTCAGTAAAACAGTTTTATGTCTCCAACAAACTGTGCTTTTCACGATAAACGAAGTGGTTTTGTGTAATGAAAGTTGTAAAGTCTGGGATGTTTGGTTTCATCCATCCTGGATGGTAAGGCTCTAGCTTGCGAGGGGCTGTTCAAGTATTACGTAACGCAATGTAGGGAGGAGGGATCGAACAATGCGTTACGTAACATTGTTTTTTTTTTAAATTAGGAAATCTAATTCTATAACTCGGAAAAATGGCAACATTTTAGATAAAATTTTCCTACAATTTCTACATGGTTGAATTTGTCCCTGGTAATATACAAAAGCATCATAGGAATTATTTGCATAATGAATTTTCTCGGATATCGTATAATGGAACGTCAAACCGGAACTAGTCTGTGATGTTGGCAGTACTGCGATTGTCATTTTCCGTGTATTCGCGGTATTGTTGATTACAGTGGATAGTTATTGACAAGCTTTTCAAATACTTACTAAAACAACAAAGATTTTCCATCTCGAAAACGAATACTGTTAAAATACTGTTAATACAAGGTAGTTCTATATTATTATTAGTCCAGTTAGTAATCCTACTTCCTACTAATATTATAAATGTGAAAGTTTGTAAAGATGTTTGGATATTTGGATGTTTGTCCCTCCTTCACGCTCTAACCGTTAAACGGGTTAAGCACAAACTTGGCACACAGATAGGTTGCATCCAGGAATAGAGGATATAGGATACATTTTATCCTGATTATAGGTTCCCTTGGGATAAATCCCATATTTTTTGAAACCACTCTTCTGCGGGTGAAGCCGCACGTGACATCTAGTCTAGTATATGTCCTACTTGAACTTAGTAAAAAGAGATGGTTTGAACCAAGTTTAAGCTCGACTCCAGCAGCAAAATAGAAGGATACCTAGCTAACTAACTGCCAATTTTATCCCATACTTGTGAAAACACCATAAAAGTCCGCGTAGATAGAAATCGTAACAATTTTACCACATTCACTTGTTGCGTTGTTCTCGAATTCCCTTGCCAAATTCCAGCTATATTGTAACATGTGCCAGCCACATACAAATATGACTGTAACATAATTATAATACAATCGTCTTTGTTACCACCTGGCTGTTTCGTTTATTGTAGACACATACATTGTAGAATTTTATGTGTATATGAATATAAAACTGTGGAGTCGTAATTGTAAAATCCATTCTTTTAACTTGTCTTTTTTAAAGCCAAAACATTTATTTTTAAAGCAGTTTTTGTTTATAAATAAACATGTGATATTGAAGTGTGAAATCACTTAAATGTAACTGTAAAAGTGTAATAAGTAAACAAGGTTACGTAAAACTGCGTGATAAATAGAATAAGTTAATAAAATGTTCATGGAATATTTTTTAGAAATATTATGCAGGTTGGATTTGTTATTCATAATAGAGACCGATATTTTTTTAGATTCATTATCTGTCTGTCTGAATGGGTATAATGCGTAAAATGAATTAAATGAAACTTGACACGTTGGTAGCTAGGTATATACTAAAATGGTTTTGGGATATATTTTCATCAAATCATCAAACACAGTTTGTCAAACACGTCAAACAATCGTTCAAACTTTTAAGACAAACATGTAACTAGGCATCGGTTAAAAGAAAAACCTAATTCCCTGTAGTGGGTTATTTAATGGTCTAAGGACAATCTTGCCTTAACAAATTAAAGTTTATTTCTTTTGCCCCAACTATTTTTTATATAAAAGCCTGATTGTCTTACGACGTGCTACGCATATGCTATCGTATGCTGCATTGCGTCATATAAATAGGTAGGTATAAAGGATTTTTTTTTTAAGTTTCGTAGTTGACATCTTAAACTGAGAACATGTTTGCCTGACTGCGCCAGAAGCTGGGTAATGTTTTCCGTATGTATGTATATAATGTATGTATGTCCACATCTTTAGCAGGCTCTACAGCATAAACAACTTAACGTATGTATTTTATATGGGGTGTCATTGGATTTGACTTCATTGTGAGAGTGACATACATCGATCAACGACATTAAATTCATCAAGCAGTTTGGAATGTAGAGCGTGCGAAAGAAACTTACATACATACATACTTACCTACATACATACAACATTACCCTCTTTCTAGAGTAGGTACTCTTGTAAGAATCGTAAACTGAAAACACCTAAATTAAAGAAGAAATTTAGGTAGGTACTCGTACATTTCACGGAATTTTCGCGGACAAAGTCAGCATATTATTCAGTATTTAGATCAAACACGCCATTTTCCTACTCCGCCTGGGGCTACTACGGACAACTGTTTGAATAATTCCAACATAACTTATTATGTCTGTAATTGGATTTTTTACAACCTCCCTAACTTTGCGTTTCTGTCATTGCGACGAATGTTATTTGGGGATCCTTAAGGAATTTGATAAACCCACTTTATACCTTTCATTATAAACAAATGAAAGCTGTCTTAGAGATTATTTCTGTTAGCCTATCTAATGCTTAAAGTATTTCTCCTGTAATATCCAAACATCTTTAGTAGTTTTGAACTTATTTCGACGTTGTTTTAAAAAATATTAAACATTACGTAAATCTTTTATTTTTAATAGTCCCTCTGATATTTTATGTTTTATGGTATTAAAGAAAATAAATCTATACAGTCTCAGAACTGTTTAGTAATGTGCTACATGTTTCATAGATGGCGCTGGTTTCAATATTGATCCTAACGATCATAACCCAGACATTTATGATTGAATTCAGACGAATAATTAATTACTCGTTACTCGTTAACAATATTTTTTTATTTTGTAATGGTGTGTTTTAATATTATTTCATTGTACAAAACCATCACGTCTTGTCATATTTAATCTAAATTTAGCTTTTGCCGACGGCGCATTGAAAAATGTAGCATTTTACTTGTAACATTTTTTCTTACGTCTAAAGGTCGCATTGCGTATTATTTTTGAAATCTTTATTTGTTGTCTGTGTGTAAAAAAATAATGACTAATTATTTTCCCTAGCATTTTTAGTAAGAAAAAAACAATGTTACGTAACGCGTTACGTTATACTTGAACGCCCCCATGCCAATAACGCACATCATAGACGAAAAATATATAGATTGAGACTTCGGAACAAATGCGCGTAGTAGAAAAAAACATAACGTACCTATCAAATGATAACGTTATGTCACGTCAAATCTTAAAAAAAAAGAAAAAAAAATTGGCTTTATTTGTTTGTTCTGAAGACTGAGTCTATATATTTTTTGATCTGAGACGAACGCATAGGTACACTCGGAAAAAAATTGTCTCCTTCTACTATAAAAGTCAGACAAAGTCATGAAACAAACTACAGTTCTAAGTAGGAAGTGTTTCTGTCACCTACGCGCATTTCCATATGCAAATATCAAGTTGACATATTGTGTCAAGTTCTCGTCAAGAATTTAGAAAAGGCACGTATTTTTTCCTCACTGTGCTAGACGGGTAACCTTTTCGAACGTATCTCTATGTATGTATGTATGTAGGTGTGTATGTATGTATGTAAGTAGGTGTGTATATAGGTATGTCCATTTCCTTGATAAACCACAGCTAATTAGCGTAGCCTACGATACCATAATGTGTGTGATCTTGACAGATTATAACATTATGAGGTTTCGTTGGATTTTTCTCCATG
>LGAG01000228.1:640326-663890 GCA_001278395.1 Lerema accius
TCAGTCAACTTTGTTTTTATAATAATCTTAAGTAAGTCATTAGATTCAATATTTCGTTATTTTGTTGAGGCAATCCAGTTTATAAGCAAAGAACACACCATATTCCCTTACCAGGTTTCCTTGTGTCGAATGTATCATGGATATTGTATGTATACAGACACATTCCTTATTCTGTATGGACAACGAAACAAGACACATTAATAGAACGAAAAATAAAGACTTATAATTTAAATTTCTACCTGACTGGGAATCGAGCCCACAACCTTCTGAACGACAGCAAATCAATGCGCCATACGGTCGCCAAAGCGAATCTTAGACAAAGTTAGGTAACATAAAATAAAATTGTCTCCCTAATCTGCATAGTAACGTACGAAACTTTCCAAATATCTGTACTTAAAACGGATATTCTCGCTGAAGTATGCTTTAGGAAATTAATTCCCAAAAGTGTTCGGAAAATTCCCGTTGAGAACAGAAGCTTTTGGGAAATTTAGATAAGGAAAACTGGCTCCCAAACTCTATTTCCGTAGTGTTAGCGAAATTAGATTTAACTATAAGAAAAGGTACCTTCTTTTTTGACGTAAAAAGTGAGAGTTTCATATTGGCACCCTTTTTCTTTCTTTCTTTTTGATAGCATTTCAATCACTTTAATAGTTTGGTTAATCCTTTGAAGTATCTAGAAAGTTGCACTACTTACTGGGTCTATACGTTAAACCATACACAATTCCTATTTAATACATCAACAAAATGTTTATTTAAATCGATATATCCGTTTACGAGTAGTTCTACGTGAGGTAGGCTGCGTGTATAAAACTATTAAAAATAAAATAAAAAATATAATGTACCTAAAGGTGTGTTAAAAGCCTTTAATTTAGTTAAAAAGCTATTGTGTTAACTTCGTTACAGCATCAAATTAATAGTCGTTATTAATCTCATGAAATAGGACTTAACATAATATATTATTATTCCTATTATTCGTTAAAACATTTTTGAAATATGAATCCCTGGGTTATATACCTGATCTCGTTTTCAATACAATGAAGGACCTTTCAGACGAAATGTCCTAAACTAATATTAGTATAAATCTTATTGATACAAAGAAATAAGATCGTTAGGAAAAATATCTCAGAGAAAAATGTCTTAATTCTACTGAGAATGAAAAAGATCTCTGGCGAAATTGTAAAATGCGAAATTGGACTTTGACAAACTGTAAAGCAGCTTAGTTCAACGACATACGAATGAAAGTTGCTTGAACCGATGACTGGTTAGAAGAATCTGATTTTGGTGTAAAAAAAACTAAAACATTCCAAATAAATTCGGAGGTCCTAAATTACGAAGAGCGATTTATCTACAAACATATCGTCCGATTAATCCGGATATCCTTTGCGGATTTTCGGTTGCCGGGCGAACGAAAAGCTCAGTTGATATCGAGGCGGCGAAGGGGGCGGACGCTTTTCCGCCCCACCTTCAAAATTTAAAAATTCCTCTTAAAAACTTCACTAATCTTAACTTAAAACTTATCTTTACTAAGGCACCAATAAAAAAAAATAACTTTCCAATTTCGAATCTACAGGTGTCCGCACGCGGTCCGACCCTTAAACACAAGTGATTTTGTGCTTTTAGTGCTTCGATTAGGGTTCTTTGTTCTTTGCATTGCTGATTTATGGCTTTATAAAAATAAGTTAAAACTAAAATTTAAATTTTCTAAAAGTGTTACGCTATTTAAAAATTAAAAGCTTGTTAATATAAAAAAATAATTGTCGTTAACGTCATTGTTGTTTACTAATTGTGGCCTAATTGTTGTTGTGCTGTGATAAAATTTAAATTTTAAATTGGTGTTGTTGTCATTCAATATTCAAATGAGGTTCAGCATCCGTGGGTACGTCAGTTACTAAGAATTAAGATGGTTTTCTACAACAAAGGCTTACTTATCTTTTGTTTCGTTCGCCTTATTTCAGTTATAAAGTTTGTAATTAAAGTCGAATTTTCGTTGTATCTTTTTTAGATAAAATTATTATTTGATCCCTTAATAAAATTATCCCATTTATGTTTCAGATTGTTGTTAATATATTGGAATTTTTTACTTACATAAGTTTCGTATTTCTACGTCGATATTATGAAATATGCTCGACTCGTGAAAAGCTTTATCAGTTTCATATCTTATTATCGCAAATAATAATTTATTCTATCGTTTAAAGCAGGAAATCAGAATTAGCATACTTTATATTTAGTTTCGTTTTGAATCATGTGTGGTATAGGAAGTTACTGGAAATCACCAATTCAATTAATTTCAATATTCATGATTTCATGACCAACAATTATCGTTACAAATGATTCGGTAACAATTAATAATTACAACTGTATTTCATTAGCTACTGAATTAGCCGGAAATTCAATTTCACACATGAATAGAATGTATTTGAAATAGTTATTAATTATTCTAATAATTAAGCCGGATGCGTTGAAATTTTTAATTAATCAAACGATACTGTCAGGTCCCGCCTATTGGAGCTAATGTACTGAGGAGTTTCTTTCACTGTTTCTTCTTTTTAATAATAAAACACATTTCTGAAACAGTGTTAGATTAAATAGGGTATATTTTCAAATGCTATGGAGACATAATTTTCATAACAATTTCAATTACACCTAATTTTACTGAAATACGTTGAACTGTTAGAACTGTAGAATGTACTAACGAAATAGATATACATATGGTCGAAAAACATTACTCTCCTTCTAGAGCAGTCGGGCAAAAAACCACACTCCAATCGATTAATTCACTGGGGAGCTATAATGCTAGACAGACACAAATATACACGTTCAACTAACACCACTGGTTTATACATCGGTAGTATCGATAGAAATGTTTTTCTATATATTTTTATTTACATAAAAATGTGAATGTTTTTTTGTGCGTTGTTTTCAAAGCGTGTTGTGTGGCGGAATTTGGCCACTGGGATTCATTTCGATAGTACTTCAAATCTGTTTGTTTTTGAACGTTGGTTTGCGATGTTATTAAGAACCGGATACATAATAAAGTAGGTACATATTATGTATTTATATCATGTGCGTGAGTAAGCATTTAATTAAGCATGTTTACGTACGTATAGGCTATCACCCTAGCGGCTAGGTGCCCCTAATAGGGAGACCCACTTCCAATTTTCAGAATTTATGTGCGTTCTAGAAATTAATTATCACTTGCTTCGGTGCAGGTAAACATCCTGGGGTCCTATTCTGCAAGCTTGGATAATAATTGACGACCCCGTAGCCTAGTTGGTAGTGACCCTGCCTGCAAAGCGAGGGGTCCTGGGTTCGATTCCCGGCCGGGGCTGATATTTATGTGACATATAAATGTTTTTTCTCGGGTCATGGGTGCTGTGATGTGTTATTAGTGTTGTCCATACCACCCGCGACACTGGGAATCCTATTGCGGGGATATGAGTGTGTTAGTGTTTATTTTTTTAATTTCACGACACCGATTCTAATGAGACACAATTATGATTTAGTAATTCATTAATATAATGTATTAAATGTTGGTTTATTAAAACCACAACGCGTAAAGTCGACGCATTGCGTCAATTTTCATCACATAATGACATTTTAAATCATCACTTAATCACAAAAACTGTTTTACAGCTTATTTCAGTCTTTTCTTAGTGTAAGATTTTAAGATAAAGTATTCGTTGTCCAGACAGTTGATAGAGTTATTATTTTCAGGATATTTCTAATAGGGTAACGTAGTTGTGTAATTTGGAATCATTATCTTAGTAATTACAAACCCTCAAACCCTCTCTTTATCAGGCAAAATAAACAAAATATTATCTTAATTTAATAATAAATACTACTTAATAAGCAATTTTATGAACCGGTAGTAAATTAAATAAAATAAAAAATGCCGCACATAAGTGTTTAGGAAAACAGCCTGCATGATAAAATGAATTTGAATTTGAATTTGAATTAAGTATTTACTTTTAATTCAAAATAAGATGAGTAAATCCCTCCACCCTAACGTTTACGTATTATTTTAACTGCCTTTCAGTAGTAGCTAGTTTAAACTACGTAAAACTTAACTCGGTATTTCACTAGGTAACGAAGGCTTCAATATTCTTAAAAGAATTGAAAGCACTAAAGCAAAGGCCTTAGTCTTGAAATTCTTTGGCGTATTGCCTTGCAGTTAACATTTTTCAACATGCAATTATACAATAAACATATTCAGGCTTCAAAAGAACTTCAATTTCTTAGTATTTCTAAGCGCCTTTTGAACTTACAGCTTTTCATTTTAGCAAAATGTTAGAAGAATATTCTATTTATTTATTGGGTTCTGTAGATGCGAAAAAAGGAACGAAGATAGCATCTTATGTCTCTTTTTCTGTAGTATTTTCGAGTATTGAATACTCTTATCTATGCTTTTACTCGATACTTATAGTATAGATAGGTATATCTACTAATAATAAAACTGTAATAGTAATTTTTTTATTGGATATATTTGGAAAATTCAGTGTAGGTAGATTTTGCTGTTGGTATAGTCAAAACTGTAATTTTAGCCATAATCTATATGTGTTTTAGTAATAGTATAAAATAACAATGGTAGTAAATAAATTCTTTAACCAAAAGCTGTAATAAATGTCATAATCACGCATGTAACAATTTCACATTGTTCGTTTCACTTCTCTAATGGACTCAGTAAATTAGACCCGCAGTTTTGCAGTTAAAACAGAAGTTAACTACGTACAGTAACTGTTAATTAGATTTATTAGTAAATTAGTTGGTGGCAGACTTTTGTCTGGAAAACCTTTTCTCTAGTTAACCGCCCCTGCTTCGCTTCGGGAAACCTATGAAAAGTAACTGGGAACTTTTTTTAACGTGCCTGAAGATTCCCATTATCTTTAGTTTATAAGCGTCGTATTGCTAGTAATTTTTTATCAGGCGCTCAAACATAAATGTACTAATCTATTAATGTTAAAAATTATCATTTTATTCACATTACAATGCAAGTAATAATGATTTATCGCTTTCATTACGTGTGGAAAAGTAATAATACGTAATATCGTATCGACTATTTTATATTAAAATACAAATGACTATCAGAACTGAGGTCATTAGCACTTAAATGGGATATGTATCGCCATATTTCCTTTCCACCAGATATATTGCGACATCGGCTGGTTTCGTTAATAAATATTTATGTCGAATTTTCACTCCAATAAAATGGTAGTTGTATGAGCTTTCCGCTCGATATATTTTTAAATTATGTCAAGTTACTGAGGCGAATACAAAATGTTTAACTGTTAAAAGTAGTGGCCTGGAATATTATTATGTAGAGATTTGCCCTGTGGTAAAAATCTTATCGGCTCTGCGGTTCAAAGTTTACTATAATTTATTATGTTAAGTAATAGATTATAATAAACTAGTTCAATATCGCTGTATTGCAGATGCCAATGTGAAACGAAACTTTCTTAATTAAATATTTGTGAAACGTTTTTTTTCCTTTCTCTATAAAAACTTTCCATAGCTCAAACTCATACGTGCGAGCATTATTCTTCAAAAAAATTCCAAAAATTTATTCCCATCATGTTATAGATACCACAAATAACGTTTACCATAGCAAGAACGAAATTAAAACCTCATTCAAACTGTCCTTTTCATTTTTCTAAGTCTTGCTCATTGGTAATCGACTTTAGGGCGACTCTAAAACTAACAAAATCTAAAAATATTATTTCAAATTCTATTTCAGAATGATTAATAGTCTCAAACAACAGCCTTAACTTAACCTTGGGTAGAAATGCCGTATATTATACACACTCGTGCAAACTCAAAACAATAGTAATCCCCGACAAGGTTCCTTCCTTTAAAGGTCGTTTCTGTGTCCCAGATTAATCCCAATGTCATTCGTGCATGGATTAATGGATGATTGAATGAACTACAGAATAATCCATTGAGGAATTATTGTGTTGTTTGTATACTAGAAGATCGGACAGACGTTGTGAAGCAATGCATTTTAACTCTTATAGTTTGGGTGATCCCTTAGGTACCCCTGATTTAAAATTTTAGTAGACAGTAAATTCCTTTAGTAATGTAGTATGTATGAGGGTGATTAAATATTTTTAAATAGATTAGCTGACCTTTTGAACTAACTCGACATTAGCACCACCTACCGGGTCCAACTATAATTATGTAGTAGTAAGGCATACCTACTCGGTCCCACTCCAATATGCCTCAACGTGGTTATTAAAATCGGTCCAGCCATTTAGGAGTTCTGTGACAAACACAGAAAAAATACAATTGCTAAAATTTTTGTACAATTGGGTGCCGAATTAAAGAATTAAATATCCTCTTCCCATTGGAGTCGAAACCAATGACAAACATGTTGAAAATCATGCAACTTTTTTAACAGTACAGCTTGCCAAAAACAGACATACATAAACGCACACACACACACACAAACACGCCAACACACACATATATACATTAAAAAAACATGATGCTCCTTTGGGTGCAGCCTAATAGCAAATTAGAGTTTCACCTTCACAAAAAAAAATCACTAGTATATAAACGCTTCCTACCTTTACATAACAATTCAGTAAACCAAAAAAACCTACAAACAATCCAACGGTAGATTTCAGTGGGAACTGGGAAGCCATTAAGTTTTATTGTACACCGTCTTTGTTCGTTACAAGCTTACAAGCGACGGATACAAGTTCTAGTTTAACGGAGCTTTTTAAGCTTTTATTTGACTTGTTACTTAACAGTTGAATTAAATGTTTTCAGCGCTTTTAATTTTATGTTTTGTGACTTCGCGAATGATATATTGTGCTGAATGTCATTGTAATATCAGGGTTTTATGTCATTTGTGTTTCATCATGCATCATAAATAAATCCAACTCACATTTTTATTACTAACTGACCCGGTAAACGTGAATAAAAAAAACCTGATATTTTTTTTAATATTATTCACCTTTTAAGCCTTTCCTGGACTTTCACAAATAATTTAATAGCAAAATTAGCCATATCGGTCTAGACGTTCTCGAGTTTTAGCGAGACTAATGAACAGCAACTTTTATTTTTGAAATATTAACCATGATAATCATCATCGTCAATAAAATGGTAATAAAACGAGTTTATGTTTTGACATAATAAGGTATGGTCGAACTTCGAGCACAGAGCGGGTCATCATCATCATTTATTAGTCATCATAAAAACGTGATGATCAGAACTAAATTTTTCCACTATAGTTAAAACAGATGTTTTATATAAAAATCATTGAATAAAATTTCGTTTACTTCGCTATACAAGTATAACTTAAGGCGTGTTTTAGTAGGTTCCCCTCTGTCTTATTATGTATTATCTGTCTCTAATTATGATTGAAATAGGACTATAGTGTGATTGTGAAGTGTTCCGATACATTCTTTGCTCTGTGAGTGTTCCAAGCCGTCCTATGATATCATATATCCGACCAGAAGGAGTTTCTACGTTAGTTAGAATATCATGTTTGAAGCTCGGCTCATTTAAACTTTGGGACGACATGTCTACGGTTTACGGATATGCCTGGTTTATTTCATGTTTAGTAACTAGCGCCAGTATTGGTACTGTACAGCCATTCGAGTGAGAAAGAAAGATTTTTTTTTAAATGTATCTAACAGTATAAGTAGTCAAGAAAGCGCTTTTCTTATTTGACTTACAAGTTCTTAGTGACCTTATTTGCCTTAGGATCTTTTATTCGAGTCCCGTTCTGGGTACTTAATTATGAGACGGAAACAATATTTTATTCTCGGCTTATTAGTGATGTTGTGTTATTTGTGTTGTCCATTCTACTCGTGACAACATCAATGATTAAATTATTTATTTAATTCATAGTTTTAAATTTTACAAACGCCACAATTCTTTCACTCCTCGAAAAAAGAAACAAAAATCAATTTAAAAGTAAATAAAATTGTATAACAAAATAACAGGATAAAAAAAGGTTAACACAATCCCAAGTACTGGAGTACCTACTTGAACAAGTAACTAAACCATGTGTCAGTCAGCCTGACACGGTTCTCAAACTTCGGAGTTGTGTACGCGTGATGTTATAGTATAATTGAGTTTCAATATTGAAGTTTTGCCAGCAGTTCACACTTCGTAGTTGTCTGAAGCATTTAGATACGAAATAGGTGAGAAATAAACTAATAACAAACTTGTAGAAACAACTGACAATCATCAGACATTAACTGGGAAATATGACATCATTATAATTACGAATTTATGTCTATACTCATAGTATTAATACTGAAACGGAATCAAAACTGTACCTTGATTTTTTTTAGGAATTTCAATGCAGGTAGGCTCAGTTATGAGTATAATATCTAGTCCAAAACATTTTGCTTTTTGGATTTGTCTGTCATATCTGTCTGTCTGTATGAGCATCACGCAGAAACTATTAGACCGATTTGAATAAAAATTAACATAGTATAGGAGGACCAACAGATGATTAGACGAAAATAGTTAAAACTTAACAAATTATAAATAATATTACCATTTTTAACTCTTGTTCTTTTAAATCAAAACGCTCTTTCTCATATTTTAACCCACGAAGTTTCAAAGATTTCTTCGATGGGCACGCAGATATAGAAGTTTAAAGTCGTTTAGACCTTGGTTACCGTCAGAATTTGAAATTGGTTTTTATATGACCTGTAACGGTCGTTAAAACAATACTTATATCTTCTTAATGAGTTTTAAAAGGTCATTTCTTCTTTGAATGCCACTTTAAGGAACATCTGCTATTTTATTGAATTAGAAAAAGGAAATTGGTATACCGCATAAAATAAAAAGTGAAGATATTTTTTCTTTTTTCACAAATTTATGGCATCATTTTATTTGTTGTTGGTTAGTTAGTCAATACACCTTGCACTTTTTGTTTACACTACCGTCAAAGTCGTTTGCTATTGACCAAAAAAAAAAGGTGATAAAATTGTATTTTCTGCATAATAAATTTTTTAATTCGAGCACAATTTTTTAGAGGACTAGCTCAAATCTGGAAGTTCTGTAACACTAGTGATGTATTATCCTTCTTTTTTTATTTAATTTAATTTATCTCTACACTAATTACCAGTTAGTAATGGTTTCATTTGTCGCTTTCCTCTCTTAGTTTGCAGAAAGACTTCTTGACAACAATCTCTTAGCTCAACTCATTGTCTTTTACATAAACTCTTCCTTACTTACTCTGTTTTACTTCTTTAATTACCTTACATAGTCAATCCATTCTCTCAGTCCCAATTAGTCCCCTCAAATCATTAAAAATATCGTAGCACTCTCATAATGACGTCTATTAAAGGTGATATTTCCAGAACTAGAATTTTATATGCTTTCCTGTTTCACACAAAAAGTGTTGAATCTCTCCAGTTATTCAAAGCTTGCAGTCGTCAAACTTGTCTTTTGTTTCTCCGGTACTATTGTTTCATATTCTTTCGGATGTGCGCTAACTATTGTGTTGTCCAAGGCTGCATTATTCAGCTTTGTTTTAGACATGAGAATAGTAAGTATTCTGTGGTTTTTTGTTTCAGCTTTTACACTTTTTGAGTGCGAATCTTTTAGGCAGTTTTGGCGAAGAGGTAATCAACCATGGTTTTGTTTGTGAATGTTACAAAGTGGATAGTCGCAACTGACGCATCCCAACCCAGATTTTATATGTTCCACAATGATTTGCTACACTAACTATACTCGAATGTGACCGAATAAATGAATAAAAGTGAATGCAGGCAAATTAAAACAGGCTTGTTATTTCCAAAGCACAGTATAACCTCACAGGTCCTTTATTAAGGCAATTTTCAGAAGTCAGAATTTCTGTTTTTCTATTAACTAATACATGGTAGTTAGTTTGTTAAGTTTACAATAACATTAATTGGTAGTAAACAAAATACCGAAAAACATAAAACAATTTTATTTAAATCAGTGTATCAACGTGCAAAATACATTGGTGTAAACGAACTTACCTCAGCAATATGCATTTCTGCAAAGACATCGCTTGTTCGTAGAACTTAAGATTAAGATACAGAGCCGAACTCGAGGATTAAAGACATCATTAATATTCCACAGTGTCCTAGCTTCCCGCGGTAACTCCATTTCAGTTTCAACCAGTTAAAGAATTCACTGCGAAAAGATAAAAGTGTTCCACGTTCCTTATAATGTTTTGCTTGTGGCCGCGTGGGAGATGGTTTTCTTTTGTGAAAGCAAAAGAGTGTTATGAAACCAAGTTTAAAATTTATAGTCTAAAAGGTTGGCGGAAAACGTATAAAATTTCATTACATTTGAAAGTAATACAAAAAACCTTCCTTTCTGTGAAGATTACAAGCTTATCGGCAGTTAAATGTATATTAGTCAATGCATTTTACATAAATGTACACTTAAACGTGTATTAAAATTACTGGTTGTATGTTAGTTTACAAATAACTGGCTTAAAAAGAGATTTGCTCCACAAATTATATAGGTTTACTAAGTGTTTAATTAATTAAGTAGTTACGTATTTAACTAGTCCCCAATGCAAGGTAGTTTGTTGTATTGGCGCCCAAGCAGGGACTGGAAATGAGGATTGTTTTTAAAGTTCTACATTTACAGAATCTATTTTACAAATTTGAATACTCTTGATTATATGCTACTAATAGAATGCTATAAGTAACTTTAAAAATTAAATTACGCAATGAAAATTCCGGAGGTTGCTACAAATATATATACACTTATCATTAAATCCTGAGTACAATTACAATATGCTCGTAAATACATACCAACAGAATTCGAACTCTTCAATAAAAGTTTTATTTCAGAGGAGGTAGCAGCATAAAGGCAGTCGTACCAACAGATTTACATAAACCAATTTGTAACCGGTCACGCGACTGTCACACGTAATAATGTCAGCTTATCTGTGATTCAGAGTTTAAAATTGGGGTGTAATCTTTGAGTAATCCGATTTTGTGTGTTTTATTAATGCAGGATCAATCACTATTCACCGACTGCGCGAGAAGTAGGGTAATGTATTTGTAGCACATGTACGAGTATATAGGTCCAATCATTTTCATCATCGACATTGTTATGATTTGTGGTCATCGCAAAACTGCTTTGAACTTTACTTACTCTCCATAATGCAAAAATAAACCTTTCTCTTCAAATATCAATACTTTAATTGACATAAATATACCCCAATCTGCATATATATTTTTAATTAATGTACTTCCCGCATGAATAATTGTATTTACAGTCATCCATCTTCATTAGCCATTGTTGATGTGGCGAATCAAGGTAATTAAGAACCTTCGAAATTATAAACTACTCATGGGGCTGTGGAATTAATCATTCCTTATCAGATATATTTTCCCATCAAATGTGGTATGCAAATATTAAACACTAGTAGTAAATAGTAATGGCCCTCGGTTCCGCCCGCGTAATTTTGCCGGTTTCACAATATGTTTTATTGCTACTCCTCTCGTATTCATCTTAGCGTGATGTTATTTAGTCTATAGCCTTCCTCGATAAAGGGACTATCTTACCCTTAAAGAATTTTTCTAATCGGTCCAGTAGTTCCTGAGATTAGCGCGTTCAAACAAAAAAACTCTTCAGTTTTATATTATTAGTATAGATGATAAACGTGGTCACGATTGAGGCAGTTCATAAATGCCGTGAACTGTACTGAAAGGTAGTTTTTTTAACTGTTTCATTCTTTCATTCTTCTTTTTTTAGTATTTACCGACGCTTACATTCACATTTTTCGTATTCGCCTCCTATTCATATTTTTTGTCATAAAACAAAACAGCCTCAATTATGCACTTTCAGAGGAAAAAACAAATGCATTTCGCAATTTAGTCACGGCGCAGTAAATCTTATTTGTCGACTCCGTCGCAACATTTTAATTTCCACGCCTTACTCAGGTTTGGGAACATTTTAAAATTCTTCATTTGAAATGTGAGAACTTACTTTAAAATACGTTATGAAAGTTGACACTTTGATTAAATGTTTTGTATTTATGTATGCATCTATGTCCACTTCTTTTGCTCACTCTAAAGTACTTTGCTTTACAGATACATAACGTAAGGGGTGTCATAAAATTTGCTATATTAACTAGTGGACCCGCACCCGCTTCGCTTCGGAATATCTATGCGGAAACGAAAGTAAAAAAAGTAGTCTTAGTTACTTTTCATTACATCAGCTACCCGCTAGTGAAAGTTCCGTCAAAATCGGACCAGTCGTTTCAGAGATTAGCCGGATGAAACAGACAGACAGACGGATAGACAGATAAATTTTTTAAAAGATGTTATTTTGGTACCTATGTGTACCGTGTATACATATACTGTATGCATAATTATGGTAAAAAGCGGTTATTTTAATATTACAAACAGAAACTTCAATTTTATTTAGTTGAATAGATTAATAACTTTAATTTCAGTGGACATCAAATGAAATGGGAGTACTACTTTAGTATCTTTTGACGTTCACAGAAGTACACTTGTGAGTCTTGTGACTCGATTGATGCTTTTGACGTCAAAGCCGGAAGACTGTGTAGTACTCCAACCCGTATCTGATTAACTAAGGACTTTATTCCTGTACTACTTAAGGGCGTTTTTCCGTTATACGACCTTCATGAAGTTCTCCAATACTGAAACCTATTTGTTACTGGATTTATAAAAATTAAGCCGCTTGATTTTTATTTTAAGAATTAATCATATTTGTAACCATGGTTAGTACTGATTGCTTTTTAACCCCCGACGCAAAAAGAGGGGTGTTATACGTTTGACGTGTCTGTGGGTGTGTCTGTCTGTGGCACCGTAGCTCCCGAACGGATGAACCAATTTCAACTTATTTTTTTTTTTTATTAAACGTGACTTATCAGCGAATGTTTTTAGAGATGTTTGTTGAAAATCAGCTCAATCGGACACCGGGAAGTTGATTTTTAGGGGGGGTCAGATATTTTTGGACGTGACTGTACGCTATACGTGCATGTATATTAATCTTACTATTAATGTTAAAATGATTTCAACAATAGAACAATTCTTGCATTAATAAGAGAAGCATCGAGGTAAACACAGAGTAGTTAAATACAATAAAAATAGAAATGCATTCTGTTCCTATTGTCAGTGTACTGTAAATCGTTTTGTTTCATTCATTGTAGACAGAAGAGTGACGGTTCAGTAATAGAGTTTCCTGTCTCCGACATTGGCGTTTTAAATCACGCTATTTAATGATTTCCTAGTCATTCAGAACAGCCTTTATATTTTCAAACCATTAGACTATCTAGACCAGGACTTATCAACCAGACAAGTGAATATTTCTAGATGATGTTCAGGGCTTGTTAATACAGTACTTTCAGAAGGTCAGAACTCCTTACAACTGTTAGCGAGCCCTGAACATCATCTAGAAATATTGTCCTTGCAAAGACGAATCAAACGAGCCCAGTTTTGAAGGGGTTGTATGGTTTGCTTAAGGAGTTCCTATGGCCACTTTCGGTCTCCATCATCAGATCAGCTCAATTTCATAATAGTATTACAGGTTTATCTATTAATACATGCATCCAAAATTTCAGCTTAATCGGAAATCGGGAAGTTGGTTTTCTTGGTCAGATATTTTTGCCCGTAACTGTACCTCTATATGTTGAAATCAGTCAAGCCATATCAAAGATAATTATGGACCTTCTTCTAGTTTAGCCAGATAAATATTTCTGTTAGATACCCACTAAGTGACTTATATGGCAACAACTAAAATGGCTGTATGTAATAGTCTATTAAGTGTAAATTAAAACGATATATTACGCACGAGAGCGGTTACTGATACTAACAAAGCTATTTTAGTGATTTATAGTATCAATTTAATGTTAGATCTAACTTAGAACACGCCATTAGTTCGTATAATAGGCTATTGAAAGCCCACTGGTGGGAGGTACAATTTGCAAAAGCAATTAGTAAACGCGTGATTTCAATAGTCACACATAAATTAAATGGCTTTGCGGCTTCCATTACTTACAGCTAAGACTTTTTTGTGTGGGTGTACTAGGTCTCTGTTTAACATATTAATATAGTCGTAACACACAGAATTAGATTTACAATACTTGGTATTTTTTTTCCCCAAGAAATATAGAATTTTAACTTACTATTTCAACTCAATGGTATTTCGTCGTGTTATACTTTTTTATTTATTCATTTTATTATCTATGAATTTATTCGTTCATTTCCAAATTGAAAGTCTCTTTACACCCCATAATAATGTACTTATTATCACATTTTTATTATATTCATGATAGACAATATGAATGATACTTGAATAAAACCTTAATACAGTTTAACGTTCATCCAATTTGCTTATCCAGCGTTCCCGAATTCATGAATATTTTATTATTACGATCGGGTTACAAATTGAGCACCTATAAAATTCTTTCGCGGAAACTGTTCGCCCATTCGCCCCTTTGTCAACATATGGGCCATATGTAATGTAAATGGGTGATGAGTTACTTTGAAACACTTTTAAATATAATGCAGACGTGTACGAGTTTGAGATTTGGCATAGGTAAAGTTGACACGGCGGAGATGTGCACCCAGCAAATTGTATAATATTTATTAAGTTGGAAAATTTAACAAATCGCGTTTGATACAATTCTTAACATAATAATTTAGCTACATTTTTTTCTTTATTATGTATTGCATGTACACAAATGCATGTATTCAAACTGTGTTTGACTTATATTTTTAATCATAAATTATAATTTGTTTTATGTAGTAACAATTATTTAACCAATAAAAAAATGTAATAAATATGCAAGTGATTTGTTATTTACGATTATTTTATTTAACTTATTATTTTGTGCAAGGTTGAAATAAAATTGAAACCTAAAATGTGTTGAATCAAAACAAGAAATTGACTAAAACAGTGCCTACAGTAGTGAAAACTGTCCATTTAAAGTAGTGAAAATTAGACGAAAGAATGTATTAAATTAAATTGAATTAACGAAATTAAAAGTGAACCGTCAGTATAAACAAAATTTTATAAGTAAACAAAACAACGAAAAATATCAAAACTAAAAGCCTGATTTCAAGATAGATGAAGTGTGAAATGAAATTAAAATGGTGAAATCACGACTTTGTTAAGTGAAGTTGGTGAAATCCTGAATTGTAAAAATGAATACCGTACAGAGCACGGGAGGCCACGGAGGGTCTATGAAAAAGGACCACAAACATGATGTAAGTTCTAGAAATAAGTTAGAATAAGTACGTGTAGTAAGTTATAGAAATAAGTGGGTACGTGGAGAAGTAAGTTATAGAGAAATAAGTGAGTGGAGAACCTCTACAATACAATTTTCACCAATTTTGCCATCTTCAAAAAAGCCCCTTTTTAAGAAGCCTATATTAAAGCCTTAACAACAAAGCTTCATAGCTGAAGAAATAATCTCTCTTCTAACAATGAAAGGCATTAATCCACTACGCTGGTCAAATGTGTATCAGCAGAATTACACACCTTTGAGAAATTTATTTAAAATTTAAGTTTCCATAAATAACGAACTTGATGTAGTTAGTGCCTGCAAGTTTAAATAGTTGCGTCCTGTCTAACCGCCGCATGCTATCAGCAGCATACAATATCACACATACAATCAATGAAGCAGACTGCTTCAAAACGGCGACTGTTTGAAGCAGCCCGTCTACGACCAGCCTAACTCGACAACTGCTATGTCAATATCAATAAAACCCCATCTATCACTTAATGAACCCTAAAACCTTGTAAGGTTGATATTGTTACGTGAACAATATCAACCTTAGCTTTTTAAAGGGATCAGTAAAAGCACTTACGATGTAATGTGTGAAATAACCAGTGACTCAGGCCATTCGATAGCAATTATTCACGCAAATCGCTTTACATGAGCCAACATGATGTCAGCAGGTAAATGATAAATTGAGTGGAATACGCACAAATGTTTAGAAATTTCGCGAACAGAAAATGATGGGCGATTGCTACGAGAGAATTAATGTGGCTCCCATTAGCAGTCTGTAGGTGACCTCTCCTTTTCATACGTAATTTGGTGTAGGCGTTTTGAGAAATAATCTGTTCTTAGTGAAAACGGATAGGTGAGTCTAGACCCTAGATTTCTAACCTGGAGTTAATTAGCTTGTAAATCAGCTATTTCACGGGGGTAAAGAAGGACCTAATTATTAGGATCGTAAAATAAAAAGTGACAGAAAAAGTAACTTGCATTGTTTTGATAACATTTTAAAAACCGGGTATAATCAGTTTTCCTGATAGGTCACATGTCATAGGTTACAGGGGTTCACATTTTGAATAATATTGATACAAGGCCTACACAAATTCCTTCAAGCTGCCAGCAACGAGTGCTTTAGGTAGTCTGTCTATGACCAAACTAAAATCTTTGACAATGACATTAGTTGCGTCATTTGTCGTCACTGGATTGCGTGAACGTTAACAGAAATATTCATGTGTACACCGAATTTAGCTGCATGTTTTCCGAAACAAAAGACTCGCTTAATAAAACATTATTTTTTAGACTTTCAGATATTATAAAAGTTGGGTCTGCTAACGGAAAACATAAAATCGCTTACTACCCTCAATAATAAAAAATAAATACTTACAACGCTAAATCTTTTAAACAATGTATCTTGGACCTTGTTTATAGGTTAGTAATGTTCATTTTAAATAGTACGTTATACTGAACGTTACTCAAACCGTTAGCAAGTTCACGTGAAGATATATGAGCTCAAGCACGCAATGCAGGCTCGTTTGTAATCCTCACCTCTTTGCTCGCGTGAAGGGGATTGTTCCTATCCAAGGATGAAATATACTTTATAGAGCAGAACAGGATAATTTCCTAGGAGACTACGAAAGATTGTTCTTTCATGCGAAAGATTGACTTTCGAAAAAAAAAATCTGTGAAGAAGTGTGACTTCTGCTTTATCCTTTTATCCCATTAATTGCTGACTGTTGAACACGGGTCTATAATTAGTAGTTTCTCGTAATTAATTACGTTGCTTTAGTATGGATTGCTAGAGGGATTAGTGGCAAATCCAAGTGTGGAAAGCAAAAGTTTTGTGCTGCCAAAATGCCTCCGGATATGGTCTGATATACCCACTGATCCCCAAGGTGGTCCAGTTGGACCCCCAAGGGTTTTTGGGTGCCAAAAAACTGGGGATCCACGATTTGTAATTGGGATATAGATTTCGATACTGTAGAACTAAAATGTTGGCTTGACTTCACCTATTGTCTTTGCTCATTGACTGTGATTTGCAAATAAATCGGAATTCAAAATTTAAACAATTTTTTTTTTCGAAGTCGTTTTCGAAAATTTTGAAAGTAGAAAAAACATTTTTTATGCAAAAAAAGGTTTGGGTCTGGTCTAACTGCACATAATAACTGCTCTCAAAAACTTAACATTTTTTTGATTGTGAAAAATGTTTACCACTTAAATGTGAAAATTGTTATCCACTTTCAATCCCTGCCTCGAATGCTCGCTCTTCCAATAGCTTTGAAAAGGTAAAATATAAAATGTTTTTCTGTTTTTCTGGTTTCCTTCATAACTACTGTAAGATGTAAATCTTCCTTCGCGACAAGTAGTTTATCTGTGCTGTATTTTTGCTTTCTTTTACCTTCACGTAATAATATGCTTTCAGATTTAAGTTTATTACTCACTCCGTATTCTGTTTTATGAATACAGAGTACTTCGTTTCAAATCCTCGTTTCTAGACACGATTTGTTGGAAAATAAACAAAACAATTTTCTTGATATAATTTGTCAAAAAAGTCTCGTAAGTTTCATAATATAATACGGTTTCAGAAGCGTCAAAAAAAAGTTATTATCCTTCTATTATTCATCCAAATTACTCTCTTTATAATTAAATCTGTTATATACAATATTAATCCCTAAAATCCCTGATTATCCCCTGTGAACATGGATTATAAAATATAAAAAAAATAGTGATTCGTATGAAAAATTCGGAACAAGGTCCACCGAAGCGAAGCGAGGACGACGATCCATCTATAATATTAGAGTATGGTTATTACATTATTAGTATTTGTAGGGATATAAGTTATGAAACTTGGACGGAGTTTACGAATAATAAATGCTAATACCTTACGGATTAGTGGTTCGGGAAGCCGTTCAGTTCGTAGCTCGTCGAAACATTGGCCTTAATACTATATGACGTCACTTCGACCGTCTTAATTGACCCCTGGTTTAACTACGATGTTAGCTCTACCTCATACTATCTGTTAAGGAATATATCAGTAAGGAAGATCAAGAAATTCTGGTCACTAATGGCAGAGAATGCTCTATTCCTATAAATTATACAGTGTAGTTAAATAAACATTACTAGTTAAATTTATATATAGAATGCTATTTATCGAGAAATATAAAAAAATACTATCACATCTAACTGAAGAAGTGTAGAATTTTTGGGATGAAAATTATCCAGTAAATTTCTAAAAAATTATATTGCTTTCAGCCGTGAAATTACTTTAGGTTACGAGTGTGACCTTCGGTGATTTTTTTGCGAAACCTGCAGAAGCTACCAACTTCATTTTTCATGAATAAAATAACTAGATAGTTAATAAATTTTTATTATTTTCTTTATTTTTATAAAACCTGTTCTTGTTCGTTGTGATATTATCCAAAAAATGTAATTTTAATATATTCTGTATGCAAAACTCGACGTGCACAAAGCAGTGGATGTAATCAACGTAATTTGTATTTGTTGCTGACATATTTTGCATTCAAAATTAACTTTGTTTTATTGGCTTCTGTAGTATACTAAAAAAGGATATTATACATTTAAAACTTTGTTTATACCAACCAACATTCAAATGTATGTATCTAGTCGTATTTGACACGATTTTATACAAACTAATTAAGCCAACTTTACTGTAAGAACTGTGGATGAAAGTAAGTATACTGATAACTGATTAACAATATCTTTGGTAAAACTCCTTTAAATCCTTATTCCATCTTCCATTTATCTTTGTCAAAGAAACTCACTACTTAAAAAACTACTTAAAAAAAACATTTCATATAATCGTTAACACATTTATATTTATTAATTATCCAAAACAATTTTTCTCTGAAGCATTTTCGTTAAACGACCTCAACATTGGCCATAATGTAGGAAGGTATCACCAGCGCAGTTTAGCCTAAAAATTAATAAAAATATCTGTATATAGTACACACATCGTTCATACACATTTTGCTGCCCGACTAGAATGCTAGGCACTATTTCTGCTTTTACTCGTAATATGAAGATAATAAAAGTACAAATTCATCTTATTCCAGTTAATACGTCTAGACTAAAGTTCAATTCCCTTTTTAAGAATGTTCAACTCCTAAACGAAATCCTGTCTTTATTAAGAGCTTACACGTTAATAAAATCACTAACGTGGCTCAACCATCATCATCGCAACCCAGCCGTCCCACTGCTGGGCTCCAAAGCAAGGCAATGTGAGCGGTAGAAACCATAGTCCACCATGCAGAGCAAATTGGCAGACTTCCCACACTTTGAGAACTTTGAGGAAAACTATCCGATGTACCTACAAGCTTCCTCACGATGTTTTCCTTCGTAGCAAGTGATGATAAGCTAAAAACACTCATAATATTCTGAAAATTAGACGTGCTTGCTGGATTTGAAGTCGGGAACTCCCATTCAGGAGACCAACGTTCAAGTCTCTGAGCTAATACTCATTTACGGCTGCATTGTCACTCATAAACACCTTATGTTCTATAAGAACAACATATTATTATTATGTTTTAGAATTACTTACATGCATTTATTGCTATGAGTTTTTCCACTGATGCCGCATACCTATATAATTGAGTTCCTTGGTGCAAATGCAGATATGATTGGCAACCGCGGCCATTGCCATCGCGAGGATGATTGTAAAAACTGAGGGATGATAACGGGAAATGTTATGAAAAATCACATTGCAAGAAAAAGAAAACTTTACAATATAAAAATAATAGTTTATTTAGCTTACTGTCCACAATAACACAGCTTGTTAAGATGCTTCAAAACCTCGTCCGGATTGTACAGCCAAGCGTACTGAACTGTGCCCACGAAGCGTACAAACACGGATATTTTTGTACAGAAAATAGTAACAATATTTACAATAGATTTTCAATCGCTAAAGTAAAAGCAAAATGTCGTTAAATTAAAACAAAAAACTTACAGTATAATAATCTCATGGTGAAGTTCTTGATAAAGGTTTACACGCATATGTTTTTAAATGACTTATGTAACAATTTTATACCACTTGATACCAGCTGGTTTACTCACTGTTTTGTGGTTTTCACTGAGTTTTAACTTCTTAAGAAAGCTTAACTAAAAAAAATACTGTAATAAATTCACATTCAATGCTTTTCTTATAGATATAAATAATATCGTCATAGATCTACAACTTGCGTGATTTTGGTATTTTTTTTTTATTACAATGTCATCATATTTGATTTGCATAGAATTAATAATTACACTTGGTTATCGATTACTATTCACAGTACTAAGTTGAAAGTATTTGCTATACACATTAATATTAATCCATTTCTCCTTCTAGATTGGATTAGATATTTATCCACGAAATTAATAAAATAATAAACATGTCTCTAAAAGTTTTACATACTTTTTTTGATAAATTTTTATCTACAAAATACAGAAATTCTTATCCACATAATTTCAAAACGTTGCTAGAAGGCATAGATTACCTATCTTTTTCGATACCTATTGGAAAGAAAAACTAGGTCCACAGACACTGGACATACATACAGACATACACATGAAAATCATTGACCTTTTGACGCAAATAAACCGCACAGACAAACAGACAATTGCATTGATAAAATAATTTTATTGACACTTACATTTGCTATTAACGTTTACAATACATAATTCTAAGTTATCGTTGACCATTTCACGCCATTATTTGTCGATATATCGTTGCTGCCTTTTGATGTTATCCTTGGATGCAAGCCCCATAGTGCAGTAAGGCCGCTCGTGCACAATTCAAGCTGAAATCAATCATAATGGCATTTAAATAAAGTGCACTTTCCTACTTATAGTTTGACTCACCTAATTCGATGCGGATTTCAGTGATTTGTAAGGTCTATATTAAATCTTGTTTTATTACATACAAGCGGTTTTAGGGAAATAACTCCATGTAAGTATTCAATGCACTATTTTCTGTAATCTATCACCGTTAAGCAGTGACATCCTAGTGATTTGAACATTGGTCTCCCCGATTCGAACCCTGGTACACATATCTAGTTCAAAAAGTTAGATGCGTATTAGATACTATTTATCATTTACTTCGGTGAAGGAAAACATCGTGTGTAGACCTGCACACCTGAGAGTTCTCCATAAAGTTCTCAAAGGTGTGAAGTCTGCAAAACCGCACTTGGCCAGCATGGTGGACTATGGCCTGTACCCCTCACATTGTGAGCGGAGATCGAAGCCCAGCAGTGGGTCAGTTAAAGATTACGATGATCATGATCAGCGTTATATGAAATTAATTATCTATCTATTATAATTAGGTTAAAGTCAATAAATAAAAATAATATAAAAAACTGTTATGCTCTTACTTGCATAAATTCCCGTAAGTAATGCCGTTGACGCTACAAACAGGAGAATAGACTCTCGGGCAAACACATCCTAATTGCGCGCTTGTTGCCACCGCTAGGGCGCAGATAAGTGCAAACACTGAAAATAAAAACAATTATAAAAATAAAAATAAATGTTTTTACCCGACCGTGTATGTATGTCCATTTCTATGGGACACTCTAGAACCAATATAAAAAAAAAGTTTTTTTAATTTTTCTCGAGCGTGTATGTATGTATGTATGCCACACTCTAGAACCTAAACGGCTTGATAGATTTCAACAAATGGGGTATGGTAAAGCTTTTTTGAAAATACGCCAATTTTCAGCAGTCGGGTTTTTATGGTTTTTTATTCATGGTTACTGGTGTGTNNNNGTCATGTATACCAATCAGCTGGTTATTAAGGACCCACCAGAAAGAAGCCTTACTCTCAAAAAAACCCCTATAATTGACTTTAGCCGTATAGGTTTCATCGTATATCGGATAATATCAGACTTCATCGGATGGTGGACCACATGGAAAGGGTAGGGTGCTATTAATGTTCCCCGGGGAACATCCGTTGGGATCATAGTCTAGGCTGGGAAAGTACATGAACCGCTCATAGCCTAGTAGCTTGCGTCGATCCTTATTGATCGACAAAGTTAAGGAACTGCGATCGCGGTCTGAATGTGGATGGGTGACCTCTTGTGGCAGAAACTTCTAGAGCGTTTTCGTGCCTCAGGTACGTTATGCTATATTTCCTGGTAATAATCCAGTTATTGTGGCCAGTTAGCAATTGTTTAATTTGATACTTTACCCTCAAAAATAGGTAAGGAATAAAATAATTATAAGATACTTACAGAAAATAATCTTCATGTTGAGGTAAGGGAGTAGATGTGTCTTGAAGTAACAATCGATTTTTGCAATATGCATATTATTTATCGAACATCGGTGCATTATATACTCAATTCATAGGAAGTACATGCATCGATACTAAAGCTTATACTGTGGCTTTACTTAATGATAATAGTAATAGGGCAATAGTAACGACCTATTGATAAAAAAATCGGGGATACATCTCAAACCGCGTGAGGGATTCCAACATGTAAGTTGTCACTAGACTCAACTCTAAAGAAAGTAGCAAGCTTTATTTTTTAAATTAAGCGCCTCTAAGCCCCTAAAATTAGGAGTCCAGTTATTTGTTTTTCTATTATGTCTCAATGAAATTAAGCGCTCATGCATATCAGCAATACCCTAAGCCATTACGCATTCCCAGCTTAAATGAGAGAAACATACCTACAAACAAAAGCTTATTTTTCTTATACATAAGGGCATGTAGCATCCTGAATGATGAACACGGAAGGCCCCTCTGATATAATTATCATGAGGAACCTCTTAAGTACCTAATTGACAGGTGTGATAGATCCATTAATATCACAGGGCACTTATTACATCACGTCAATAATCATGATCGATGGTTTTGGTTGAGCCATAGACTTTAAAAGATACTAGATAGGATGCTATAGTTTATTCTGGCTCATCTTATTTAAAAGATTGTGCGTATTAGAAATTAATTGTCGCTTGCTTAGGTGAGCCCTATTACTAAGCCTCCGCTGTGTGTCTGTCTGTCTGTCTGTCTATCAGCAGGCTGTATCTCATAAACCTTGATAGCTAGAAAGCTGTAATTTTCATTAATTATGTATATCAGTTACACCAAATACTAAAAATAAACAATATTAAGGTGGATCCCCATAAATTTTTTTTTTTTTTTTAAACATGATTTTTATAAATGATGCCACGGAACCCTTCATGCGCGACTCCGACTCGCACTTGGCCAGTTTTTTGTTTTTATTACAATGTCATTTCACAAAATCTAGGGCCGTCTCTACTAGATTACATAATCTATGGTTCACAAGTTGTTAATCAAGTTCAAAGACAAATTAGTCACGAAGAGATAATTTTGTATTATCGCTTTAACCTAATTATGTGTTAGGTTACACAAAGG
>LGAG01000228.1:664095-676723 GCA_001278395.1 Lerema accius
GGATGCCACGGAACCCTTCATGCGCGACTCCGACTCGCACTTAGCCAGTTTTTTGTTTTTATTACAATGTCATTTCACAAAATCTAAGGCCGTCTCTACTAGATTACATAATCTATGGTTAACAAGTTGTTAATCAAGTTCAAAGACAAATTAGTCACGAAGAGATAATTTGTATTATCGCTTTAACCTAATTATGTGTTAGGTTACGCAAAGGTTATAATAGGGATTCCTTGTTATTACCCACGACGGAACGGAGTCGGTGTATACGTATACTTATGCAAGAGGTAACCCTCTGTGCTTAGAGGTAGCAACGCATCTTTTAATCAACTTGGAAGTGGGCAAATACTTACGAATACTAACTAGTCCAGTGAACCACTCAACTATAAAGGTCAATGAACATAAACTAAATACCTTTTTTTATCGAACCCCATAATTATATCGTTTGATCTTTTTAGTTTTATGTATTTTTTCCGTTGATACATTTCACCGGTTACACAAAGTTGGCTATTTTTTGGCCATCAAATGTGTAAAAAAAATTGTGAAACCCTGATCACTGTTCTACACAGAACCCGAACCCTGAGGAACCCCTACGCCGGAATTCCTGAACCGGACTTCTAATATTTACTAACGAGACTTGCACTAACAGTACTAACTTCCGCAGTACCCACACTAACGTAACAATTACTAATATTCTCATTAACACCTCTCATTAACCTACTAACCAACTAACGATCTTCCTATAGTCCTACTCAAGGTTTGTCATTTCCATGGGCGGCAGGGGATGGTGCCACTGCCAGGTCAATTGCTATTCCCATTACAAAAAAACAAAAAATAATCACTTAGAAGAAGAAGTTATAAAGATAATCGCTTTAAGAAGCATTTTCGAAATCCTAAAAACATAATTATCCCCAAGTATTTATAAATTCATAAAAGATACAGATTTTTTTGCACCCTATATTACAACAGTACATAAATTAATTAAATTTTACAGTACCTTCTAGAAATACAAAATGTTTTACAGAATATTTTCAGTTTTTTTCTCTTTAAAATATGTGTTAACGCTGGCTTAATTAATATTTCGAATTGGTTTATAAAAAGAAACACTTTTTTAAGGATTTTACCCGACTACGCTAGGAAAAAGTTAATGTTTTTACCGTTTCTTTTTCATACTTCACAAGCCAAATGACGGAATTAAAAATTTATTCGTAAGATATTATTGAATTCGTCTTCATTGTGAGAATCACAGAGTATATTTTTTTGATTCAACTGCACAACTCCAGTCTGTTTNNNNTTTTTCAACAAATGACTTGTTACACCATCAATTGGTTAAACAGTGGGTAAACTTTACTAACCAGTCCTCAAACGAAACGACTTTATCTTAAAGATACCTAAATATGGTCGTCCCTTTGTATTGAATTGAAAGTAGGTCGCCCAAAAATTTATTTACTTGCTATCTACGTACTAATCTTCCATTCATTCCACAAAAAAATATTTTCGACGTCATTACCGTGGATAGATTAAGATGATTTATGGTTTACGTAAAGAAAGTCCATTCCATAGATAGCTGGACTTAAAAATAAAGCGCTTTTTCGGCTTATCTGCGAATTAAATTACGTTTTAATGGGACCGCTAAGCATTAATCAAATATACATCAATGGGCCCTAATTACTATTGAAAATCGCTATCGGATGGTAGATGCCTTGCTAAGATGCTAACGAGCTTAGTATCTTTATTCTGTCTTAATTTATAATTAATTATTAAAATAAATTTTCGTTAGAGTAAAATAAATTGCGCTTCTTGTACATTTAATAACAGATAGTAATAATAATTGTATTGTTATTATTTTCCGCACATCTAATCTTTTGAAACACTTTTACGAAACTGGGGTAGAATAAAAAATCTATGTGCACAATTGTATCATTAATTATTTTAAAGAATTAAAAAAAAGATAATGAATTATATAGGTAGGTAGGTATCGAAAGAAAATCTATAAAATTTATTTTATTGCAATTTTAGTTATTAAAATTGTGAAATTAAAAAAACAATTAGTGGATACAACTAGAAATTTAAATTAGGTTCTAGGATGGTGTAGATGCTTAAATATTTATCTAAAACAGACACTGATATTGAACCAAACAACAATAATATAATTTAAACATGAAGCTAGCTACTTCATAGCGCAATGTTCAAGATATTAATTAAAACAATTGAGCAACAAAGTGCACTCCGTTTGCGATCCTAACTTCGAAATTAACTATAAGTTTATGTATGAATTTAGGTAACAAATTGTGAAACTCGTATGTATATTTTATCTACATTCTAGACCATCTGTTTGTATGTTATATGATCCCTATAAAGTGTGTTGTTATTCTGAACTCGTGAAAAACTTTTGCAGTAAAACATTTGCTGTTTTGGGGATTGCATTTAAATGGTAACTTTAACTTTTGGCTTGTTATTTTGGGATTTGGATACAATTTTTAGATGTATAGGTCACATGTCATATGAGAACCTGTTATATTTTGATTTATGACCTTTTAGAAATTAAAGATCATTTGAGGCAATTACCGATTCACTATGATTTGTTTAAATATTTTTTTGTTAATTACAGATATGTTTTTATATTTTACTTTAAAATCGGGGTGGTAAACATTTTTAGGAAGGCTTCGCGAACTACCGATTGAGAACCACTGCTCTAAACAATGAAGCATGTCAAATTAAACCTATTTTTCATGCATCTTTGATTTCGAAGGGCTAAGTTTGGCGTGTCTGACAAACAAATTAGTGTTTGATGGTTTAATGGAAATTTCGATTAACGTTTTGTTTCTCAAAAACATTTGATGGTTTTTTTTTGTAAGACGTATGTTTAATGAAAACGCAGTTTGCCAAGCCACTTTGATCATTTCCGGACACTAATGGGGTAATTAAATAAAGCGGAAACTTTATGGCTTTTACATAGAAATACATTATTAACTGGCCAAATGGTTCTATCACGAAATAGAGAATAGTTCAAACTATGCTAACTTGCGCATGGCTTGGTTTATGACTGCTATCAATAACACTTAATTATGCAGAATGTACTCATGCATAATTGTGCAATAAGTCGTAAAATTAATGCAGAATTATAAATCTTTACTATTAACTGTACTAATAATATAAAGCTGAAGAGTTTGTTTGAACGCGCTAATCTCAGGAACTACTGAACCGATTTGAAAATTTCTTTTAGTATAAGATAGTCCTTTTATCGAGGAAGGCTATATAACATCAAGCTAAGATGAATAGGAGAGGAGAAGCAATAAAGAATATTGAGAAAACAAATACTTTAAAAAGGTCTATGAAACTTCCCGCGTATTAACAAATCCTAAGATCTACAATTCCTTAAATCTGTAAAAATATCAAGTTCAGAAAATAATCTAGAATATACTTCAGTAGATTAGAAACGCTAAACAAGTATTTAATTCCGTGAGTATTTTCATTAAAAACACATTTAAATACACAAGTAGTATAAAGAGAAAAAAGTTAATTTGAATAAATCGAACGTGAATACATTCAAAGCGGTATTGTGCTAAATATAGCTGTCTCGCTCGCAAGTACTACATACATACTACAGCTGTCTCGCTTGCACTTACTGCGCACATACTACTTTTCATGGTTCAAAAAACGCTTTAATTATTATGTTCCTCATTTCACTGTATGCAATGCAGCGTTTGCATAATAAATGCAGTCTTTTATATAATTTTCCATTGAATTAAACGTTTTAATGTGGTGAGGGTACTTAGAAATCTTGACGGTAGTTTTATTTTTATTTTTACTTCATTCTTCAAACCTTTATTTGATTAGTATTCTTTACAGATTTTGACTTTTTATCTTTTTATCCGACTGTTAGGAAGTTTATGTTTTTCAGGCGTATGTATGTATGTATGCATGTATGTATGTACCTACGTATGTATGTATGTCCATATGACATGCTCTTGAGCTTAAACGGCTTATCGGATATCAACGTATGGGGTGTCATTAGACCGCAAAATATTTATAGCGACTGAGAAGGGTTAAGTAAATAGTTTATTTTAACCCTTATCTGCTTTCAGTCAGGTAGAGTTTCGTGAAAGTCCTCTTTTAAGTATCATAATGTAGATGAAGTTACCTATTAAAATCGATGCGATTTATCGCGTTTAACGAAGGACGGGTATTCTAAATTAAGTAATTATTAATTAGACTTTTTCTTTATTTCCAGGTAAGTACCAACTGCCAACGATTGTCAATAGGTACTATTTCAAGGACAAAGCTACATAGTTATGTATGTGAGCTACAAGACGTACCTACATACATACATCAAGAAGCGTGTAAACGTGAACAGAAAAAAAAATCAGCAAAAGTAAGTAAAACTTTAAAAGGTGTAATTTTGAACTTGAACCAAAAAATATAATAGACTATAAAAAATACAAAAAATATAAAAAAAAGTGACGTATTTTTTTACGATCTGATGTAGGTACATATATCACCGAGCGCGGTCTGCCGCGCAATGTACCGGGAAACGTTGTCATTTGTTAATAACATTATGTTTTTCGCTACTAAGCTTGTTTGTTCCGAAGATTGCGTCTATATATTTTTTGGTCTGTGGTTTTTAATTCAAAGTTAACATAGACCCATCTAGGACTAACTTCGCTGTCTTCAAATAATCCGACTGCGATGGATTTATCCCAAAGGAACATTATAATCAAGATAAAATGTATCCTATGTCCTATTGCTGGATGCAACCTATCTGTGTACTAAGTTTCAGCTTAATCCGTTCAACGGTTAGGGCGTGAAGGAGGGACAAACATCCAAACATCTTTACAAACTTTCACATTTATAATATTAGTAGGATTAGTAGGATACTGCTCCCAGAGATAGTAATAACCTCAAAATGGCTTCAAAGCCACCTCAAATCGCGTTACACTGATAGCAGAATTTATTGTTAAAGTTTTACCATGTACCATCTCAGTGTTATACTGTTTCTTGCTATTTTACTCATATTTCTTTACTTAGAACTAAAAACAACGGTAAACTTCAGGTATTATTTATGTTTCTAAGTTTTTGATGAAAACGAAATCTTTATAAAATACTGACTGACTTGACTAACGTTCTATGATTTATTTCATGCTTCAAGTAATAAAAATGTATATTATTATTACATGCTTATCATAATTATTTAATTAGCTTTCACATTTATTTATAATATTAGTAGGATTATGACTAGAAGATGTTACTAAATAATTTATTCTCACGTCTTTTTAAAACATTTAAAAAATCAGACTTCATTAGTGATACAGAAAATAAATTATAGTCAGCGCAATAAATCTTAATATTATAGAGAAAATAAATTATAATCGTATTCCGAGCTAGTGTTGTAGTCACAAAATCGAATCCCGTTTTACCGGGATGTTCCTAATCTTGTCCCAACTGGCTCGTTGGCGAATAGCCAGCAAACACTCCTCGTGCAATTACCGTAATGGGAAGCTATGCCCAATAAAATCGTTCAAGATGTCTGTGTTCGATTTATTTATTAGCGAAGTGCGGATGGGGTACTAATCGGCGTATAAATTGAAAAAAAATTGGGGATGTTTGAGTCGTATAGGACACAAGGGGTTCCGCATAGTTCCATGTGTGTAGGACTGATCTAGGACCAAACTATGAGACCTGAAATATTTTGGGAATTTAAACGGTAGGTACAAAAACATTGGACCCCATACGTATTTATTATAATTTTTAACTGTCCCACTGTTGGGCTCGGGTCTCCTCTCATAAAATGATGGGTACAGGCCATAGTTCACCACACTGGTCAAGTGCGGATTGGCAGACTTCGTACAACTTTTCACAAACTTTATGGAGAACTCTCAGGTGTGCAGGTTTGCTCACGTTTTCCTTCACCGAAGCAAGTGATAATTAGTGTCTAACGCACATAGCATTTTGTAAATTAGAGGTACGTGTAAAGTTCTAGTATTAATTAAATGTTATTCCGGAACTAGTCCGTGTAATAGGTCCGCGACTAAGTGGTCTGTGAATGTACCCGTCGATCTGTTCGCAGGATATCGGTGAACAAGCCACGTTACACTAAGTTTTGTTTTATCGTCGAACGAAATTGATTTACGCTACCACTTTGGTATCAGTTCTGGCAGTTTTAATATTGAATATATTTTGTTTGGTAAGGTTTTTGGTTTTTAGCTGACTTATGAGGATTTTAAAAGAGTTATGCTGTAATGGGGGACCTCTTTAAAAGATTTTTCATAGTATGGAGCTTCGAAACAAATTAAAAAAGTTTGTTACACAGATTGTATAGAAACAATAACTACCTAAAGTTTAAATCCAAACGCACGTACGATTTTGAGATTTGACATGGTTAAAGTTTACATAGCTAATAAATGCACAAAGCTATTTTTTTTATATTAAAACTACATTTAAATTTGAATTGAAAGCAAAATTCACTCAGTAAAACGTTTTATGAATAGACAATTGTACGACAGTTGATGTTCACATTATTTAGTTTACAACTTCCAATCAGGTATATCAAACGAGTCTATAAAATTATAGTTTGATATAATGAGTCCTGGTCCAATTTCGACCACTAAACAAGTTCTATAGTTGAAATGATTGTCTGTTATATCGACCACTCCTTAACGTAATAATATTTTAATGTATGTACATTATAATTACATAGTCGGCTCCAACAAGAAATATATTTTCATTTATTTGCATTGCAAATTAATTAGAGCTTGAAATGATAACGATTATTATTCTTTCCTTTTTTACCTGACTACGTAATAGGGCAATGTATTTCATATATATGTATGTCCGTATCTTTAGCACGCTCTACAGCTTTGGTTCTTAAGCTGGGGGTAATAACCCCCGAGGGGGTAAGTCAGCTATTTTACGGGGGTAACGAAGGACCTAACAATCAGCATCGTAAAATAAAAAGAAAATCAGAAAAAAGTAATTTGCTAAGTTTTGATAACTTTTTAAAGACGGGGTAAAAAATCAGTTTCCCCCATAAGTCACAGGGGTAACGATATTGAAAGGTTGGGAGCCACTGTCTTACAGCTTGATGCAGCTGAAGAATTCTTGATCAGGGTTCCGGAAATATACGTCCAGCTTTTAATATTTTATTGGCAAATTAGTTTAACATTCAGCTTTAATCTGACAAACGTCCACACACGTCCGGAACTTTGATCGGAAATTGTTATCCAGAATTGACAAAAAAAAAGAAAAAAAAAAAACAAAAATTCTTATCCGGAATTTACTTAAAAATAAATAAAAAAGAAATCATAGGGGAGAGCGGGGTTAAAAGAACCGCAGGTAATCTCTCTGTTATCAAAATATTCGCATCGACACAACTTACCCCCGGCACGTTTAACCCTACTCTCCTATACGGTCAGTTTAAATTCCACATATAAAATTCCGGACGTATGTGCGAGGCTTATAAAATCAGGTATCTGAAATCCATATCCGGATTTTTTAAAAGGATTCCGGACATGTGCACCCAGCCTAAGAAATTATAACGACCCAATTTCGTTCTTATTTAGGCGAAAATAGAATTTTATTTACTTTCCTCGGTATATTTTATAAAGTTTTCTTTACATTTTCTAGAACTCTCCGGAGTATACAAAAGTCTGCAGCGTGGAACTCGGCGCCGCGACCGGGAAATTGAAAGAAAAGAAAAGTTTTCATTAACTAACTTTCCGTCAAATGGGAAACGGTTTTAGCTCGAACAGGGTTTAAAATAAATCGGCTAGCTAACTTATTACTACAAGTCATAAAATAGACGCAATTTGAACTCAAAATGCTCATAATTGCCGGACCAATTTGCTAGCAGCATTTAATTGATGCTAATACTAAAAATACGATTCCCATATAATTTTTATTTGGGGTTAGTAAAAAAATATATGTACTAATAGACGTCGCCCGCGGCTTCGCCCGCAGGAGAGTAGTTTAAAAAACCTATAATCGGGATAAAATCTATCCTATGGTAAAATATCGATTGCTAGTTATGTTATAAAAACGACGCTTTAGCAATATTGCGAACACTTCAGGCTCCAATGCCCCCATAGAAACTATTCATCTCAAGATATTGATACGAGACTCGCCTTATCAATCTTCTACGAGCTATAATCTACCCATCAGTCTAGAGCAGATGTTCGCAAAGTGTGCGGTGAAACGATAAAGCCTTGTGAGAGCTTTGGACTTTCACAAGGGTAAGAAAACTCTTAGGGGCGTTAGGGTTAGTAAGTTTTGAAGTTGAGCCTATAAATAGTAGTTTTTGAGTGGTTGAATTTTTGTTATTATTTTAAAATGTACAATTTATTTATGTTTAAAGATAAAAACACGAGTCAACGTAGTAAAAAAGTAATAAAAATATTACTAAATACAATCTATGTTTTTGTTGAATCATTTGAATTTATTTTTTTAACATAAATATCGCGTAATACAATTTACACATAAATCCAGTAACATGATAAATATCATTGGGAGATAATAAATATCATTGCGATAAAATAAAAAATAAAATAAAATATTTAAAATTATTATTATGTTTACTATACCTAACTCAAAATTATTGCTGTTTTATATTGTTTCACATCATTAACCGACTGGGATATAGGGACTAGGGCTAAAAAACCATTTATTTTTAATTCTTAAATCGGGCGTTGGGAAAGTTTAAGAAGCGATGGCCTACTGGATAGCTCTCTAATAGCTGCTGCAGACACGATCACTGGATATCATATTATTAGATAATGTGTTTATTGAGCGGAAACTAGCTAACGCTTATGATAAATCTTCAACAATCTTTGAAGATGTCAGTTAAACGTTAATATGTGGTAAAAGACCACATGGTATGTGGTACAATAAATTTCATAAAAGACAAAGAAATTTGGGAAACAATATAAGGATTAAAAAAAAAACTTTAAAATTACATGACATTACTTTTAGGAAATTCCTTGGCAAAATTTTTCCGTTAATTTAAATTTTTATTGCCTGGCGTCCATTTTATTAGCAGGATCTACAGCGAAAGCAGCTTTAAATGGATTTTACAGACAACCGATTATTTATAAATATTACTTGTAGGTTTTGTTGGTTGTGTGTAACGGAGTATAACTACATTACAATTATTTTTGTGCACAAATAGCCATTCTACTTAGAAATCTTTCAAGTCTTACAATTCCCACATTTTCTCCTCGTAAGAACAGCTAGAATCCCAGAAAACGGGATAAGCTTTTCTTAATGTCTCCATACCATCTATCAAGTTGTTAGAACGGAAATGCTGTAAAATTGTTAGTACAATTTAGTACTTTGTTACCTACTTTAGTACTTTCTTACTTAATGTTATTACCGAATTACATTATAGAATTCTAGCGTGTTTTTAAAACGTTTTATTAAGCTTGCAATGTATGCATTTTTGTCCGGGTGGCATCTTGCAATTGAATTAGAAAAGCTTTCTTTAACCGATTGAATTATTGGTAGGTATTATACACGCTTATTTTGGATTACAATGCATGCTTAGGTATAGCTGAGCTTTTTATTTGATTTAAGAAATAGTTTTATACATGTAAATTGATTGATTCATTTAATTTAAAGTTTATTTTCTTCTTTTAAGACCAATTAAATAAAAGTTTGTTTTAGGATTTTTAACCATTAATAATGTGCTATTAAAATGATCGTATAGTTTATTAGAGGAGTAAAAGTTTAATTTAAGTTCAGTAGTTTTACGAATCATGACCGTGGCTATCTACATAAAAAGATTCCAAAACGTGTCAAGAGGACTCAGAGAGAGAATTACTCTTCATAATTCATATTGCGAAGTTTCTAGTTGGCAATTGAGAGAGATATTGGATTTTAAAACAGAGGGGCGTTCATAAAACCATTCGAGAGGTTATTCATCGGAAAGACGTGCTTCTTAAAAGAAATTAACTTTGGACGATGAATACGAAACAATTATATTATGAATTATATTCCGTTTCAATGATCGTGATAGAAAAAGTAAACAATCTTGGTCATACTTTCTTTTATGCATTTTATTAATTTAAAAAAATATATTTAGAAGTAAACTGAAGTTTGTTTTAACATTAAATTATTATTTGTTCTTTATTTTTTATTTTTTATTTCTGTCTGTCTTACTTTTAAACCTATTGGTTATAATAAAAATACATTGTAATTATGTATTAGAGTATAGATGAAAGAATCTCTCGAGAGCGAGTTTACGCCAAATAAAGAATTCTGTTTACGTCTTAACTATTAGGTACTCCTAGAAGACCTGACAAGCATTGTTCTGCAATTTTATGTCTTATAGTTTAGTTCATCCCTTAGCTTACTACATCATGTACTTCCAAGCTTAAATTTTCTTGTACCTTTGGTAAATGCTCAATAAATGATTTCTTGCTATGGCAGCGTTTCAAAAATATCACAGACCCATTATCATTAGGTCCAACTATGGTCAACATACCCTAGCAATCCGAAATAGACCACAAAATTATATCAGTCAAATTACTAAGGAGTTCAGTGACAATCACACGTAGGTACGCTGTTTTATTTAATAAGATAAAATATATCCAAGATAACATTATCCCTTACTCAATGAATAAACTATTATTTTCGACTTCATTGTCAGTTCATAAGACACATTTTACACCACACTAGCACATCGTGTTCGTAAGGTGTATGAAATGGGTGTGACATATTGTTTTCTTCTGTAATACAGTGAAGGGAAACAGTAATTTATGAAGAACATAATAAATCCTGCTATAATTTAATGCCTAAATTATTTTCAGCCGCAAGACTCGTCCATAAATCTGTTCTGGCCGTAAATCCTAAAGTACGAGTATCTATATCTATACTTCTATATCTATATCTACTCGTATATCTATACTAATATATTATATGTATAAAGCTAAAGAGTTTGTTTGTTTGAACGCGGTAATCCCAGGAACTACACGACCAATTTGAAAAATTCTTTCAGTGTACGCTAGTCCATTTATCAAGGAAGGCTTTAAGCTATATAACATCACGCTAAGATAAATAGGAGAGGAGCAGCAATAAAAAATATTGCGAAAACCGCAAAATTACGCGGGTGGAGCCGCGGCGACTTCTAGTAAGTTATAACTTTCATGTTATCGTAACTGTTAGAGAGTTAGTTAACTTTATACGTACGGCGAATAAACTAGTGTTGATATAACTTTGTTATGCTATCGCTTCACTAGAGACAACGCTATAACTAATGCATTACCAATGGAGGTGTAGCCATGTGTTAACGATAAACGGCTTTAAGTTATACATCGGGGGATTAGTAATTTTGTACTATTTGCATGTTCAATACACAGAATATGGTCTTATCAATATACGCTCCAACTATTTAATCCTAGGATTAACTATTGAAAAAGTAGATTAAATTTTACTTCCTGTTTACCCTTTTTTTATTAGTACTGACTTACCAGAACAGAAATAAGACATCAAATAAAACAAGTATTAAAAAAAATATATTTTTTTAAAACAACCTTTTATTACTTGTTAATAAGAAAAAGAATTAAAAAGTTTAAAAGTGCAAAATTTCAAGTCCCTACTGTTAACCGTCGAGGAATTCAAACGTCTGGAGCCAATCCTGGTAGCAGTATCACATCATGCTTATTATAAACATGCATTGTCATCAAGACTGGACCAGTATGTAAAATTTTAGCTCAATCGGACACCGGGAAGTGTCTGAAATTTAGCTTGCTAGCTTTGATAACAACACCGGGACAGGTGAAACTAAATAAAAGCTTGTAATTAATGTCCATTACGGGAGTAAAAATTTAATTTCAAAATATTAAACGTTAAACAATATCGATAGCATTATCAATCTACCGTTAGATTTACGAACGAGTAAGAATATTCCCGACCTTACTATTACCAGGAAGCGTTCATACTGGCCAACAACTAGGTGCTACGCGTCCAAAGTGCCCACGGCTTTATTCCGCAACGAGGTTGAAATAACAGACGTTATTGTTTCAAATAACATTGATTGCTTGAATAACATTGTTACTCGTATTATCACTGCCAGGGAAATCATTTAAAATTCGAACGCTAGAAACAATAACTTGTTATGGATTATAAGAATATGAACGTAGTGATTTTACTTACTAAATGTACACTTGTAAATTACAAATGTTACAGCATTTTGAGTTTGAACTTTACTTTGAAATATTGGTACTTTTTAGAAAATGATTATTTAAGAAATTGACACTTTGACATTTTGAGAAGTTGGTATTTAAAAATTTTGCATTATAAGTAGTTTTTTTACGAAAAATTGTCGTTAAGATAATTCTTTTTTTTATAGGCAAGTAAGGGTTTATGGAAGTTACGATAGCAAAAGCCTCAACATAATTTCATCATCCTCGCTACGAAATCCCGACTAATTCGGCTCTAGTTGGTTGCAGAATTCCAATCAGCTAGTTTGGAGTAGATTTCCAGATCTAATAACCAACTGTCTCTACAATCTTAGGCTTATCCAGTAATCCTTTGAAAAACCTTTGATTAAGCAAAATCTAATTTTATATTAATAACAATAACATAATTGTTATAGTCACTCTAATTTTGCAGTAAAACATAAGTAGGTAGGTACGTAGGT
>LGAG01000228.1:716614-734630 GCA_001278395.1 Lerema accius
TTTCAGGACTCTGGTTTTTGTTTTTTATTAATACAGTAAGTATTGTAATATTTAATTATTACGTATTTTTATTTTCGATGTTTTGATGAACTCCAGTAAAAATATCCATTGAAAATGCTATCACGTCACATTAATTAAACGTGGTTAGGAAAAGTTTCTGAGTAACTACATTTGTCTCTGCTCATCTCTTTTGCTTCAAAAGAAAGAGATTGAAACAATGGTTTCTCGTTGCTTCGTTAGCGAGTGAATAACTAGAGCTAGAAATTACTAGAATTGTAATTAGGTTAGTAATCCACTTTCCTTCGCTAATTCGCATTGGAGGTTATTCAAAAATTTTAAAAATATATATTCTATTATATTCTATACAACTAAATAAAATTGAAGTGTCTGTTTGTTATATTAAAATAACTACTTTTTACTAAATCCATAATAAGTATTTACACGGTACACGAACAAAGTAGTAGTAAATAAAATATAAACTTAAATTAAAATGTGTATGTAAATTCCACGTTGAAATCTGTCAAGCTGTTTGTACTGTAGAGCCTGACAAAGAAATTAACATACACACACGTACATACACACATATACATACATACATCCTTATAACGCAGTCAGGTAAAATATACACCTAAAACAGTACATAGAAATACCTACCTATTAATTTAACTAGGAAACTTCACGTATCTATTCGTAACTGAAGTTGGGATTTCCATTAATAGTTTTAAAGTGTGGATGCGGGGTTGCGAGCAGCTAGCGTTAAATTGCTGGATAAATCAGCGTTCTAGTTCTGTGGTTTACGTAAAGAAACCAATTAGATACATTTATTGTTTATACTTACCAATGTTTTTTATGGTTACATAGCGATAGGTAGGATTGCAGTTATTGACAATTTATTCATTATGTTTCAAAGTTTCATTTGACGCAATTTATTGTTTGCATAATAATTTTCATTTAAATAAATTCAATAGATGTAGCGGTCTATTAAAAAAAACCCAAAGGATAACACATACGATACTAAATTTTTTTTCATGATTTTTTCATTTAGTACCAACGTAATCCACTAGGGACATACTTTTGAAAAATCTCATGTGAGATTGGAGGGTTCATTTGATCGCATTTGATTGAATCTCACAACATCTTCCCAGGGGAAGGGAGGGTTAAAAATTACCCAAAACAAGTAAATAGAGGCAAATTACGTACACTAACAACAAATTTTCCATTTGTTAGCAGCAGTGTTTTTGTACCGGAGATTTAAAATGCAGCTAATGGCGCATTTGGGTGGCAATTAGGGTCTTGAATGGGTTAAATCAGATGCAAATAAATCTTTTAACTATTTACAGCGAGTGGCTACAACACTTGAGAACCTTTTTTCTCATTTTTCCATTCCAGACTATTTCCTTTAGTTGGGGAATTTGAAGTTTTGTCACTTAACCCGGGCTCGTAATACTCGCGAAGTATTTAATTTTGTTTGTTTTGAGCTCTGGATAAAAACTGGGTTGGTAGATCTGAGTAGTGAACTGTATATTTGAAAATCGAACGATTCTTTCCGGGCAATACAAATCACAATCAAAAAAGCACCAAAAAGGGAATCCACCAACCTTAATTCCGTTGCGTAGCGTCTGCGAACTCGGCACCGAGATGGTAGTTACTTCCTCGCCAAATAGTCTTCCAACTTCACGTAGGGTGTCGAAAATATGGAATTGCACGCACACTTGAACGAAACTGGGCACTTGCAACCAAACAGCGAACAGTACAAATAATTTCGACACATTCATACGAAAACGCATAAACAAAGATGGCACTGACTAATCGATTCGGCTGCGTTTTTTCGACTGGTATGTCTGCGCGGGAAGCTGTCGCCGCTCGCGCACGAAAATAACGAAAAATAAGAAGGTAGAAAGCAAATTAATACACGACATTTGTTAATCATGAAAGTATTGCCAGATCGAATAGTGCAACTTGCACAGATTATACACAATACTGAACACTTTTTTTAAAACAAGTGCTAGGATAAAGTTACAATTCTAAAAAAGCAGTATATTTAGTAGGAATACGATACGAATTTATAACACCATAGTCGGGTAATTTTTTAATATATACGAGTAGCCTGAGTCAAAATAAAAGTGAGGGTGTTAAGAAGAAGAGAGAAAATAATTATCTCTTTGAACGTCATTAAAAAATCAGGTTTTAATTTAGCTTTTTTTGTGTAAGTCACAATAGTAGGAGATTTAGAGGGGTCAAAAATAAAAAAATAAACTGTTTACAAAGTCCTAAATTATTACTTAGAAAATAATATATTTCTAGTGCAATAAAAACGTTATATTACATAGATGTGTGTTATAAAATGCACGAATAACACAAACTCAAATGCTGGCACTAAACATTTTCATAACATCGTAATACAACTCAAACGAGCGAGCCTTGCCGCCTATCACACCGATGAGAACGACAGATGTTTGTAATGTCCACGTTCAACATTATGAGTTTATGTTGCTGACCTCTTAGTAATAAAGGTTATACGACGTGATAAATAATGTTACATCGTATAAAATCACCACGCACTTAAGCCTGATTTTCATTAAGCGTTTTATGACTGAGTTTTGTGTAATTTTTATTATTATTGCTGTTAAAAGAATGCTAAAGATCTGAGCGTGGTTGAAATTTGACCATAATTAAATGAGTCGAACATTATGTCAAGCTATAGACAGAATAGACTATAGACTAGGTGGTTATCGTTGGCTGGCAAATGACTATATCAACGTCATCTGTCTCTGTATGAAACATAGTATGATAGTGAGGGTTTTGTTAATGTTTAAATTTAACGTATTTTAACCCATATTTTAGAACAAATTGCAATTGAACAAGTAAACTGCAGTTGTCCATACAACAACAATGGTAAATCTTCTAATTTTACGTATCAGATTCTTATAGAACCCAAACTTGACCCATTCACGTATGAGTCTATAGATTACTTTAGTCAAAATAATAGGCAGTGTGAAGGTCTACCTAAAGGTAAAATAGTCATCAAAAGTACGTCAATAACATTAATAAATCAGTAGAGACTCCTTTTGCGCTGTAGCGTACAAATACATTTTCACACTCGCAAAATATTTAAAGATTTCTCGTAAGTGCAAGTCATAGAAATCAGGCTAAACCTTTTAAACGAATCTTTAGAAATAAGGCTTCTTCGGCAATGAAACAATGGCTAAGAAAAACTTGAAGTGTTAAATAAATAGACAAGTATGAACCAGATAATTTACTTGCTAGTTGACGGATTTTCAATACAAACCTACATAATAATACGTATCTACTTTTTGTACCACTTTAGGATTTGGCATACTTGAAGTTTATTTATACCTATAAAATACACTAAGCTATATTTAGTTCAAAATATGTATGTTACAACACAAACTTTCAAAACTTACAATAACATTTTTTTAACACTTATAATAATTATAATAACAGCTTTTTATACTGACAAGCAAAATGAATTGTTTCAACACTCTACACCTGTGAAGACTAGCATAATGCCATTATTAGCGTGCTAATTAGCGCACTAACTACAAGTAGCAAACGTAACATTACATTTCTGTGTAAGTGTCATTCTGTTTTACGTGATCGGTGCAGCAAAGTGCGTCATGCAATGCAAATACTTGAAGACTAGTTTATAGTGCAACACCGTAAACGAACCTACTCGTATATGATGTTGTACATATACCTTACTTTATCTGTCTGTTCATTTTCGAAGACCTTACTTCATAAAAGAAAAGTTTTGATTTCGATTTAAAAAGTAAACAATCTTGGCACTACTATTATTTATTTCATTAATTTTAAAAAATATTTAGAAGTATACAGAAATTTATTTTAACATTAAATTATTGTTTATTCTTTCATTTTTTTTATTTGTGTCTGTCTTATTTTTAAATCGATAATTACAATTAAAAGACACTGTAAGATTGTTTACTTTTTAAATCACGACGTAAAAAACGAGGTATACCTAGTGTACGCATAGTGTAAGATTTCTTGTATTATACACTATAGTAGTTTACTAACCATTTGACCTTTTAAGTTTTAATTACCAAAATAACGTTGACCCTCATCTGTAGCATAATGGATACGTAACTTTAGGGACGTTGTCGCCGAACTATGTGTGAAAACTTTTGGTATTTTGTCTTAAACATTTATCATTATCACAACCTTAGACCAAAATGTATTATAGACTCAGTCTGACGAACAAAGAAGCATAGTCAGCAAAAAAATTACGTTAATAACAAATGATAATATTGCCAGGCATATTGTTCTGCAGACCGTGCTCTATGACATAACTCAAATCGTAAAAAAAATAAAAAAATAGACATCACCTTTTTGTTTTGAATTCTGAGTCTATATAGGTACTTTTTGGTCTGAGATCACAACATATAAGGCTTGTCACAGACGAATGCTAGAAGCTAGCTTGAAAACTGAAGCCTCTGCTTCAGTTATTTATCTCTATAAATAAAAACTGATTTTAGAAACTCATTTGATCAACGCTACATTAAATTACTCACTACCTTTATCTCTAATCATAAATGACACACTTCAGGAATTCTTCCTCAAAGCAAATGTAGGTAAATTGTGATAAATAGATATCTAGCTTTGGTTTGCCGACCCTACAACCCGGAATAGTAATGACGCTTATTACAATGTAATGGTTGGTGTAACAACACGAGCAATGTGACAGGGTTGTAACAAATTTGAAATAAAAAACTCATAAAATATCCGAATATATCTTTTACGGTAATATGGCTATGACTGTGTGCGGGAGTTTCTTTCCCGTTTTTTCTCCTCCATATTAAAGCACCTTTTTGAATGGGGGTAGATTAAGAAAAATGTTTGACGTGCATACGTTTATCATTGATACCTACATGAATAAATGATTTTGAATTTTTTTGACTGCGTAGCGTTTATTTACGAGTTTTTAAAACTTGAAAGTATCGTATTGATTTTCTATCGATTCAAAAACCGATTTATTGATACCGGTATTTTTACGTGAATACGTCTTTAAATTAGCTACGGTACCATACGAGATAATCCAAAAAACATAATGATTAAAAAATCGGGGCACACAGTTAGGCGTTGTATTTTCGAATCAATCGTCTACATCCAAAATTAAATTACACTACTGTATAGCTAAAGGATCAAATAATTTCAATAAGTGAAAACAGTGATAAACGCGCGCGTTGAAGGTGAAAGCGCCGCCATTTTAAGGTTATTTTACGTCGTAAATATAAATAAAAATATTTTATAAAAAAAAAATTACTGGTAACATAAACGTATTCATGTCGCCGTGTCCATGACGCAACTATACCCATTTTTTTATACTAGCAGCAACCCTAACTTATGTTAAACACGTCATGTTAAGGTCTTCACACTACACAACTTTTGCTGTCTATTCTACGCCAACTCTACATCTATAGTTAATTACGGAACTATGATCTCTATTTCGTGTTACTTACGGTTGAATTTTAGCTGTCTATTTGACACACGATAGAAACTCGTAGCAATATTTCAACCATTCCTGTTATGTATGTCCTTGTAGTAGGCTAGGCAATAATATGAGCCACAGCGTCTTCATAACTCAAATACATAGTATGAACCACACATATTTGTGTCTATTTTGTAACCCATAGCTGATAAAACTATGAAGGAACTAAGAAAACCTGGCAGGCGCGGTTCTGGAAAATATTTTATCTGTAATAATTTGGTTAATTCCGTTTTATAAATGTAATATTTTTTTTCATAAGCTGGTGTCTGACAACTGTATAGCGCAATGGTTATCAATCTCTCCGTGCAAGGGGTCCTGGGTTAAATTCGCAATTATTTTTTTTTGATGTTAGTTTTTTCTATTTTTTATATATTGTAGAGCCATGAATGTGAAACGTTTATTTATTTGACATTCGATTAAAAAAAAATGGATAAACCTCCTCAGCACTTATCGTGAAATTCTGCCAAATCTCGCTTTTAGAATAGCAAGACAATTAGTCAGGGACCTAACGAACCATTTTAACCGAATGAACGTCCTACATGCCACCGAGAATGCCGAAGTCTTTGACTAGATTCCAATCTGCTATCGCTTATCACTGCTCTGTGACGTCACAGAGTGCTAAATTCTATGAAAATCAATTTCCATTCTATAGGACGATGAATTCATGTAGTCGTGATTTTGAGGAACATTCCTTGTGATAAAACGCTCTGATTTAATAGGTACTTTTGTAATTGAACTCTGTCTAAACGACTTGAGCAGTGTTATTAAAAAATAAGAGCTATTTAAGAGGGATTAATGACGTCACCTCTATAATACTTTGTATGGAGTGCTTATAAACTTTGTTCAATAGGTATTTTAAATATTCCGTTCATGGTTATGGTTTTTAAAACAATGTTCTATAAATCGTGTGCTTTATTTAATGGTATTTTTATTTTAATTAAATTTATATTTTTTAAGTGGACTTGCCTACTGAACTTTTAAATGCCTTAAAACATTATAAAACGTTTTTTCTAAATAAAAGTTTGCAGATTGTGATTTTTATGTGTATTTACAGTAAATACAATAATCCCGAGTACGAGTCATCATCCCTATTAGATAGTACGTAGCTAAAAATAACCAATTTAAATACGAGATATATTGCGTTCTTAATAAAGGACAAATGTCTCCAGAGCATAAAACCGCAACGGCTAAGCTGTATACTTTTACAACCGTCTTAGAACAATACGCGTTAACCCACTTGCTAGATCTACATACGGGATTACTGCTAATAGTTAAACTGGGGATAATAGTTGAAGTTTGTTTATGCTATGATATTCTAGAATAAAGTTTCGTGATCCGAGTCGCATTTGCAGTTATTTTTACAGACTAGGTACGTGAGAAAGGAGGTAAAGTTTTGCAAGCGTACGTGTGTATGTATGTAACGATTAACTAGTCTGATCTGAACTAAATAATGTGGGTAGATTTGATTTTTAGAATTGAATGGATCTGTCTTAGGCCGAGTACTTTTCAATCCACCTAGTATTTGGCAGGCATGAAAAGGATAGTAAATGTTACAGGTATTATTTAAATATCGATATTGGATAGAACTGGCTGGTAACATTGGTTTATTTCTTTTAAACATTCAATGGTTTGAAGCTATCAGAATTAAGGTTGAAGTAAAAAATAGAGTAAGAGCAATATATAATTAAAAGTGGATAATTCAAGTATTTATTGAAGGGAACATATTTTATTACAATCCTGGCGCAGTGTAGCATTTCAGAAGTGGGATATCCAACACTCCAGTTTGACAGATTTCAATACATGGGGTGTCCAATGACACTAATCCATACCGTCTCTATTCGTCTACATAGGTTATTTATTTTTTTAAATAACCTCTCAATTTTTATCAGTCAAAAGCAGAAACTTCAGGCAAGTTAAATGCCATATCTTTGCATGTCTGTGTAAACGAAACTCGACTCTTTACGCATTAATATACAGTTATAAATATATTGGTGCCCTCTGAAGGTTTCGACGTAATATTCCGGAACAGTTTTTATGACGTGGCCTGTGAAAGCCGGTACTGTTCAGTATGGCGTGAAAAGCGAGTTAGTGTCATTTCCTAGATTTATCGCAGGACTTCGACAGGGATTTATGGGAGTTCCGCTTCAGTGCGCAGATCTTGCTGCCAGAGACTGTTGGCACGTTTTATTACCCGACTGTGCTAGGAGACAGGTAATGTTTTCGATTTCTTTAACAAGGTTTACAGCTCAAACGGCTTGAAGAATTATATCATACTAGACGACGCCCGCGGAAAAGTAGTTAAAAAAATCGTTGAATCGATTAAGCTGATACTTGGCACACTGATAGTTTGCATCCGGGAATAGGACATAGGATAGATTTTATTCCGATTATGGGGTCCCTTGGGATGAACCCAATATTAAAAAATTTTAAACTAGTCTTCTGCGGGTGAAGCCTTGGGCGTCGTCTAGTACGTTTATAATGTACTAGACGATGCCCGCGGCTCCGCCCGCGGAAAAGTCGATAAACAAAATATTGATTTCATCCCAAGGGAACCTATAATCGGGATAAAATGTATCCTATGTCCTAAAACATCCAAATATCCAAACATCTTTACAAACTTTCACATTTATAATATTAGTAGGATACCGCTTAGAGTATACCGGCCAAAATCATAACCGTAATTGGGTAAAAAAGGTCACAATTTGACATTATGGCTTGTCATCAGTGTAAACGTATGACTAGGATGAATATTGCGAAAGTAAATTGTATGCCCCAGTGCCAAACTAAATGACAGCACTTTGGAGTAAAAAGGTCTCATCATGTAACAATATGTTTATAAGGATGGCTCTACTTAAGCCCTTTTTGTCCTAAATCTCATTTATTAAAAAGATTTTTTGGCAATACATCAGGATAAGTCTCTTAATTATCTTCTTACTAGCTTTCCGCCCGCGGCTTCGCTCGCGTGGAATTCCGTTATATCGTGCGACTTTTTCGCGATAAAAAGTATCCTATGTCCTTTCCCAAGTTTAGTTCTATCTTCATACCGAATTTCATCAAAATCGGTTCAGTGGTTTAAGCGTGAAAGCGTAGCAGACAGACAGACAGAGTTACTTTCATATTTATAATATTAGTAGGGATTGTTATCTATTGGTCTGTTTGTCTATTTAAGCTTCACATTTGGTATATTTGTAGCTAATACAACGAGGCTAGCCTTGGGATGTTCTATACCGTATAAAAACTTAGTTCCCACAGGATAAAAAGTTAATTTAGTTAAAAGTTAATTGAGCTTAGCTACAAGTAAATTTTACGCGGTAAAAAGTACTGAAAAATTAACTCGGAGAATATAAGTTCTTACACTTCTCCATATTCATCTTCTTCTCCACTTAGTAACCCTCATATCCTTATTCAGTTATTCTTATAATTGTTTTATGTACCCGTTTTATCGTGGATAACATCCCTGAGTTATTATAATGATATTTTAGACCCTTTTCATTTTTCCATTTGTCTCAAACACGAAGAAATTATGCGGCCCGCATAACAATGTACGGTTGGCAAAAAAGAACATCGTTCAACTTCTTATCCAATTACAGAATGTTTAAAACTTACTCTCGATTAAGCTTTTATAAATGCTCAGTTATCAAAAGTCGTAATTGCCTTAACGGAATTAAATTAAATTAACATGATGATTAAAGATAAGGGACTATTAGAACTTTTTAAATAACACTACGCGTTTATAAAATGCCATTTAACAGACAGACAGACGAACAGACGTCCAGAACAGTGTCCCGTTAATAACCTTTCAATACTGGATCTTAAAAACAAGCTTGTTAATTGATTATGTAGGAATTAAATTAAAATGTTTGGTTTTTAATTTGGCGGACAAGTAGATTGACATTTAGGATTAGGGTAGGTTTGGAAGGAATACCAATTAGGTAGGAGGTCAGAGGTTAAAGACAATCTAAAATGTAAACTCTGGTTCTCTGAGTTAGGTATTTCAAGTTGATATAAAATTGAGCAGGTGTAGCTTAGTATTTTAAACTCAAACAGGAGATTATTATGTTACAAATAGTGCTACTTAGTATATGGACAAATTTATTATCACTTAAGTATAGCTTAAAATATTCAATAGTTTTATCTCGGGAGCACTCCTATAAAGAATTTTGCAATATCTAACCATGAAACACAAGTAAATTAAAACACGGATATTAACGAGTTTTAACCATAAACGCTTGTTGTAAACGAAATTGCAACGTCACAAATTTCAACCAAACAGGAGTATCCCACCGCTGCCACTCAGTTATGTTAATATTAACGTAGGGTGTTTAAGCTTTGAGATTTACATGTGAAACAAAAGCAGTAAAATAACATGAAAATAACGATGAAACAAACAGAAGCGTGTAGTTACTGTTGCGGGGGCGATGAATTCGAGGTCCAAGCATAAAGTCATGAGTCGCTTGAAGCAATTTCGCTCTACACTTACAAGCATTTTTGTTAAGCGTAAAAAACGAATTCAACCTTACATTACAATGAGAGATTCAGTAGTAAATCTCTTAACAATCACGCACACATCTTTACTATTTTGTTCTAAAACAAAACCGAAATCTGTATCTGTACAACAATGTCTATGTGTGCGTTGTTCGAATTTTAATAAAAGCTTTTTAAAAAAAAATATATTCTTTTTCGTTTGGCTGTCGAAGCCTGGCGCCCTAGTGCGTGTCTAGAATTAGGTTGGCTACTAATCCATAGTGAAATCGAGCAAGGTGGCGAAGTAATCTCTTCGTCTTCTTAATTATGAGAAGTGTCCCCTACTGTTAGTACTGAGTCGTTAATGGCTTGAGGCCTCTATACTCTAATATCATGTTCAAAATTTCTGCATCCCAATTAAAATCATCATGACACAGATTCGAGTAAAATCACAGATGCGTAAAGGATTCTGACAGCGGTCCGACGCCACAACGTAATAACATTTGTCACATAAAGGGATGTGGCGACAAAGCCGGTATTCCTGACGTAGGTATAAATTAGGTTAGGAATAATCAGACCAGTCCAAAAAATACTCGCGTACGTGAATGCTAATTTTGTGGGTATATAACCCCGATAAATGTTTGCGAGTGTATTACCGCGATTGTTTTTTTGTTTTCGAGAATGTTGGATGTTTTAGGCTTACAATTGTAGTCGATAGATGGCGGTGTTATTTAAGTTCAGTACCTACGGGATTTTAAAAATTGGTAATTAAAGTATCGTTGTGTTTTATTTGTCCGCTAGTTAAAGGATATATCACGTTGTTTTTAAAGTTATACGATGATGGATATAAAATATTAGATACATACATTGCTAGTTTATTTCCCTTTTCTTCTCCTCCATATTAAAGCATCTTTACGGAACGGGGGTAGATTAAAAAAACCACAAATTTTGTTGTATTTTTTTAATTTTAGTTGTTGCTCGTGGCTTTGGTAACATTCCATACTTTGTAGAGCAACCTTTTTAAAGTTAGTAAAAGAGATAGGACATGAAATAATTTTGAAAAGCCTACCTTGTAGATCGATTAGAAACAAGGGAAATATCTAAGAAATAATTTGAGCAACTCATAATAAACTTTATGACGTTTGAACTTCAACCATAAGAGAGGTTTTATTACAGATCGAAGGACGAAGGGAAAGAGGTTTCGACAAAAATGATCTGTTTGAAAAGCGGAATGAAATACTTTGAGTAAAGACCCCTTAGGGGCGCTTACAGGTTTGTGCTGTTCGACGGTGAAATTGTTGCAGTTGATTGTGGGTTACTTGATATTGTAAGACTGTAGCTAGAATTTTGTTTTGTGAGGGATGGGAATTTAACCTTTTTCTAGTCTTGAACTAACTAACCCCAGTTTGGTCTAATATAACTTAAAACCGGAGGATTTTTCCTTCGCAAAGTGAAGAAAGGTTAAGTACCGAAGTTTGAAAAATATACTGCTAGTTTAAAAATGATGTTTATTTTCTTTGAGAAACTGATTTTTGTTAACTCCCTTTTGGGAGGGTTAAAAAGGGAGCTTTTGTAGGTAATGTTTTTAGCTTCTGTTTCCGGTCTTAGTGTATCCTTTGCCTATAGGTATACGAGTATGTGTGGTACATGGAACTCACGCAACAGGCAATCCTCGTATGACACTAAGAGACTGCAGTGATATTTAAAAATAACATAACTACTTTTAGTCTGTCCCACTGCATACTGTGTAAATGTAAATCAAAAATACTCAATAATAGTACTCTGTAAATTTTGTCTCCTCGAACGTGTAGATACCCTAAGGCTAACCTTTTCTTAAAGGGTAGCGTATAAAATAAAAACCCCATCCGGACCGACGGGTCATTCCTATAACGTGCGCATCGAAGATGTTATCGCTTGCCATAAAAGTTAACGCGTTTCTTGATATATAGCGGATACCCCGTTTTCGATATTAGGTAAATGTTAATTTTATTGCTAGGCAATTGTTTTTACCCGACTGCGCCAGAAAGTGGGTAATGTTTTTGAACATAATTATGTATGTGCGAACACTCTAGAACAGTGGTTTCTAACCTTTTCAATATAGTAACCCCTGTGACCTATGAGGAAAACTGATTTTACCCCGTCTTTAAAATGTTAGCAAAACAAACAATACAAGTAACTTTTTCCTGTATTTTATATACGACCCTAATAACTATGGTGTTTGTTACCCCCTTAGGGGTAATTATCCCCGGGTTAAGAAACTAGGCTCTAAAGCCTAAACGGCTTTACCGAGTTGGACATGTGGGGTGTTATTGGTTTCGTCTTGATATTGACAGTCATACAGACAAAAGTTTTTTTATGAAAACCCGCCAATTTTTCGCAGTCCGATTTTTCCTTTTTCTATTAATGATTACCTCTGCACTCTAGTGCGTTAGTAAAGGCACTGCGCCGACATATCAACATCATTCTCACATTAACGGCTAAAGGAACTTAAATTAAATTGGTACTAAGACAAATGTCCTGGGTTTTAACGTCACCCTGAAATTGCTTCTCAGGGGATACATTAAAGTATTAACGAAACCACTTTACCGCGGGCGAAGCCACAGGCAGAGCCTAGTACTATACATATAAACTCAAAACGTTTGTCGTGAATTATTAACATCAAGTCATTCTGCTAGTGACAGCGGGACTGTGTGTTTGAAGAGTCGTGCGACTGCAAATTAATTTTTAACGAGTACCTTTCTGTGTCACGGTAGATAATTTGCCGTGGAACATCTTTATTAAAAAACCTTTGGGTACGTTGGTTTGTCAGTAAAAACCTCCTAAACGGTTGGAGAGATAAATATGCGGAGGTTTTTACTATTGGAGTCAATGGTGCTGTTGCCAAGCTTCTTCAAAAGAATCAGCCCCGCTAACTGTGCTGTTATAGTAAAAATTGTAGACGTAACAAATTGACAGTCTAAAAGTCTAAATAGTGAAAGACGAAACGTGTAAATAATATTAGCCAGAGCCAAGATTATCAGTAATGATATAATGTCTACTAGAGGGCACAGTATTCTGTTTAATATGATGCAACCTATAACCAAATAAACAATGACGATTTCAACGACACTTCTTTGTCAAATATTTTTAAGTAGTTATGAGTTTAAAGTTTAACAGACGACATTCAGGAATGAATAAAGCGACAAAGAACAGAAGAGTTAACAGGCAATTGAACAAAGAATTAAGAGGGAAATGAACTACATATACTACACTAAATTAGTCGTCGAGTAAAAAATAAATACTATCGTTTGTAGCTTAAACGCTATATATACAACCAATGGCTTTACATTTGATAGGTACTTTACTAAAACCGTTGTCATAACGTGGTCGGAACGGCGGTATATTTTAATATTTCATACCTAAGCTTCCGGATTTTACGGTGCGTAAATGAATTACCTACTTGATGAATATAGAGGGATCGTAAAGTAAACGTCTTGGTAATTTTGTACACGTCGACCTTGTGGAATGTATGGCGTAATGGTTGCCATGTTGAACTGTCGTTAAAAGGTTCTGGATTCGATTTTCAGTCAGGTAGGAATTTTAGTGATGATTTTGAATTTTTCATCTCGTTATGGGTATGTCTCTATTTATGTTACAGTACCAAGTCTAAATTAGACTACTTACTCATATCCGTTCTACACAGTTCAATCATCATCATCACAACCTTTAACTGTCCCACTGCTGGGCTCGGGTCTCTCTCACAATGTGAGGACTACAGGCCATAGTCCACCACGCTGGCCTAGTGCGGATTGGCAGACTACACACACCTTTGAGAACTTTATAGAGAGCTCAGGTGTGCAGGTATCCTCACGATGTTTTCCTTCACCGAAGCAAGTGATAATTAAATTCTAATACGCATATAACTTTTGGAAAGTTAAACGCTAACACACTCATACCCCCGCGGTAGGTTTCCCTGTGTCACGGGTGGAATGGACAACACTAGTAAACACATCACACACATGACCCGAGAACAAACATTTATCTATCACATAAATATCTGCCCCGGCCGGGAATCGAACCCGGGACCCCTCGCTTCGCAGGCAGGGTCACTACCAACTAGGCTATGGGGTCGTCAAAAATTTAAGCAGTGTATGCCGGGTTTGAACTAAGGAATACCCGTTCGAAAGACCAGCGTTCTAACCGCTAAGCTATTCATATTTGGACAGGTTACTATCAGCAAGTGCTTCATGGAAACAGGCTGTATTTCATCTCGATCGCGCAATAAACCGGCTACTCGGCTACTGGTATAGGACATTTATCAATGTACAGTCACGAGCATAAATATCAGAACCTCCTAAAACTTTACCAGTGCCCGATTGAGATGAAATTTTGCATGCATGTCCTTGCCGTACACAAGACCAATTTCGAAGGGGCAGTGTGGTTTACTTACAGAATACCTATGACTACCTTCGGTCTCCGACATCAGATCAGCATAATCTCATTATTAAGTGTTATCCCATTATTACATGCATGCAAAATTTCAGCTCAATCGGATACCGGGAAGTTGGTTTTTTGATGGGTTGGTCAAATATTTATGCTCGTAACTGTACAGTCACAGTTGCCTTGTCCGCAATAGAAGTAGCGATGAAAGTTTTGGATTTATGGACAGTTTATAACGTCCCACGGTTTACCATTTACAAGGAGATTTGATTAATACTAAACAACCCGCTCTGTGGTCGAAATTCGACCATAGCTCCATATGTCTGGATTAAAATCGACAGGATAGGTAATGAATAAGTTACAGCATCATTATTCTATTAGGGAAGGAACGTTATCTTAGCACCGTTGCTAGGAAAATCTGATACAGCGTGAGTGTTCATGTATATTCCAAATTAAATGTATTTGTAACACATCAACATCGCAACCCATAACTGTCCCACTGCTGGGCTCGGGTCTCCTCTCACAGTGTGAGGGTACAGGCCATAGTCCACCATGCTGGCCTATTGCGGATCGACAGACTTCACACACCTTTGACATCTTGTAACACATACTTTAAACAAAATTTATCTTTCTACACTTCTTCTTTTTAACTATGCCAAATTTAACTTACTTAATTTTGACAAAAGAATGCAAAGGTCCTCCACGTATTCACGTATATTATAGATTATTAACTCTTAAAGATAGCTGTTAGATGGAGTGTCAAGCTCGCACTTGGCCACTTTTTTAAGGTTAGTTAAAACTTAAAACTAAGATCTGTATTTTAGAGGAGCATTTATCAAGCGAAGTCAGCACGAAGCCACTTGTGAGGCGGAATCTATCTCACACTCGACTCTGAAGTAACATTGATGAATCTCTTCGACGTTTTTGTTCTCCTAGTAGCTAAACTACTTGTTACTAGCCTGTTTTAGCCGACTACGTTATAAGGAGGGTAATGTTTGTAAAGTGTATGTATGTCCATTTCTTTGGCTCGCTCTACAAGCTGACTGGCTTGACAGATTTATATGAGACTAGTAGACCCGCCCTCGCTTCGCTTCGTTAAACCTATGCCGAAACGAAGGTAAAAAAGTAGCCTAAGTTACTCCTTACTACATAAGCTATCTGCCAGTGAAAGTCCCGTCTAAATCGGTTCAGCCGTTTCAGAGATTAGCCGGATCAAACAGACAGGCAGACAGACAAAAATTAAAAAAAAAAATGTTATTTTGGTATGTGTACCTACCGTGTAGACATAAGCATGCATTACCGGACAGACAGACAGACAGCCAAGATATCTAATAAGGCTTCTGTATTTCCTTTTAAAGCACAAAACCCTATTTAACTTCTCTATTAGTATTCAAGAAACAAAGTTTTTGTTTTCGTACAAAAAACTCTATTAATTCACTTTCATGCAGATGGTAATTAATCACCGAAGTCTGCAAAATACACAAACATCTGCAACTAACCTGAAGTTAACAGCACTGTGGCTCTTTTGTATACTAATTAGATCTTTTATCTTAGTTTATATTTTTTCAGTTTCTTTTGACGCAGTGATAGCTTATATAGGTTTGAACATCGGCCTTGCAAACGAGAGTTCCTGAGTGCACACACGGTACGCACCTCTAATTAAAAAAAAATATGTTTTACATATTAAAAACTAATAAATCTAAATTATACGGCTGTATAAATGCAAAACTGTCCCACAGCTGGGCTTGGGTCTCCTCTAACAATATAAAGGGTACAGGCCATGGTCCACCTCGCTGGCCTAGTGCGGATTGGCAGACTTCACACACCTTTGACAACTTTACGGAGAATACTCAGGTGTGCGGATTGCCTCACGATATTTTTTTCATCGAAGCGTGATAATTAGTTTTAAAGTTTTAATAGGCACATAACTTTTTGTAATTTAGAACAGATACTTCGAAGACCAACGTTCAAACCGCTAAGCTTCGATGTATTTTTACCGCAATAATATTGCCGCCATTTTGTCGAGTTTCGCACCATTTGTCTTCTACGCATGCCAATGACACGTCGGCTTTGTAATGTTTTTTACAGCTTTATTTATTTACAAACGTACCTAAGCTCACTCGTATTGCTTGATAAATTACCGTAACGTTTTAGAATAATATTTTTACATTTCTAAGTCTCCGACCAAAAAATGTATAGACGCAGTCTTCGAAACAAAAAGGCATGGTAGGGAAAAACAACGTTAATAACAAATGATAACGTTTCCCGGTAGATTGCTCGGTGACATACGTCAGATCGTAAAAAAAAACAAAAAAGACCCCATTTATTCTGAGTCTATTATATATTTTTTGTCTGAAGATACATTTTGACATGTCGAAAAAAATCCGCAACTACAGTTGTGATTGAATTACATTTATTTAAGGTTATAAATACCTACATAAAATATTAGGTAACATACCAATAACAACCATTTATTTCCATCACAAATAAAATATGTGTCACACAATCAATAAGTGAACTAGAAACAACTTCAAAAGTGCGTCGCCATATTGTCGTTTCGCGCCATTTATCTTGCCGCGTGTGTGACGTCACGCAATATTTATCCGCCATCATGGAACCAAACGTATTTGTTTGTAGTTTGAATATTATTATCGAGCTCTTTAACTTGTTTGTTTGTAGCTTGTCTATAGTATAAACAGATCTATTCTTTACTAATAATATAAAGCTGAAGAGTTTGTTTAAACGCGCTAATCTCAAGAACTACTGGACCGATTTGAAAAATTCTTTTAGTGTAAGATAGTCCATTTATCGAGGAAGGCTATAGGCTATATAATAGCACGCTAAGATGAACAGGAGAGGAGTAGCAATAGAAAATATTGCGAAAATGGGAAAATTACGCGGGCGGAGCCGCCGGCGAGTCCTAGTCTGTTATCAATTTAATATTAGGTACTCAACTTTTTTCTTTCTATACTCCTGGCCTCAGAACCAAAATGTATAATTACTCAGTCTTCTGAACAAAAAAGCGAGGTCGATTTTTTCTTTATTTTACGATTTGACAAATACGCCACTGAGCACCGCCTGCCGAGCAATGTACCAAAAAAAAAAACATATCATTTGTTATGTCTTTTTGGACTACACTTTTTTGTTAAGAAGGCGGAGTCTACATATTAATTGGTCTGAGTTCCTGGTATAAAGTATAGGTTCTCTTGGGATTAATTCAATACCTTTTTTTAATATTTTTCAGTGAAGCCGCAGGTGTCGTACAGTTTTCAATAAAAAAATAATGTCAAATTCAAACATAATATTTCATTTGAAGTTAACTAGTTGAAAATTATTTGTTCAAATAGATTAATGTATGTCCAAATAGTCTCCATTTGCGGTTAATACAATGTTTATTGACTAACTCTATTATAACAGATATCAATTCAACAGAAATTATAAATTGAATTCAGATAAACGATGTTTTGAATTTTGAAATACAAATGCATTAATTTTACAAACAAATTAACATATTTAGTTAAACTAAATATCTCCCGTGGCTTCGCCCGGAGAAAAATGCTTTATTGAATCAAAATTTTTCCAACTAGTAATCATTAACATATGAGGAAC
>LGAG01000228.1:734833-749683 GCA_001278395.1 Lerema accius
TAACATTATATTGCAAAATAAAACATTTATACTATTACAATAAAAATTGTTAGTAATTTATAAGCACATACAATCTGAGGTCTCTACTAGTGATAGATATTATGTCTTTGTATTACACGTAGTATAGTAGTGTGCTTTTTGTTTTATTTCCCAAATTAATATTTTGTAAACATAATTATTACACATAAAAAGATTTTGCACTATTCCAGTTAACTTTACCTATATTAAAATCCATCTAGTGATTCAGGCTGAAGAGCATGCTAAAGAAATAGACGTACAACATACATACATACATACACTCAAAATACATCACCTTCTTGCGCTTTCAGATAAAGACTAAAATACATTTCTTGAATATTCCCATTTGTCCAATGTCTTTGATATCTGTGTAGCGAGATTAGCGCCGAATAGCCAACAGACAACAGACAACAGCCTACAGCCTACAGCCAACTGCCTAACAATACACAATACACGCCATTTGACATAGCTATTGTTCTAAAGTGCTTTTCATTTACTGAAGAATGCCTTATCAGTCTTTATTCCGATCTCCATCTATGTATATTTAAGGAAATGACAATTATGAAACTGAAAGATTTTTAACAGAAAAAAAACTGAGGAGATTTTGCTGTTTTATGTATGGAGTTAGTTTAAAGCTTAAAATAGTGGAATGGTATTTTTTATAAACTCTTTGTATCATAGAGATATTGGACTTAAATTTTAAATAACGCCTGAAATATTTGTATAGTAAAGTTTTGCCACAACGAAACCAGGGCAGGGTTGCTAGTTATTTATATAAACTTTTTGACCTATTTTAATTTATAATAGTAATAATGAAGTGGTCTCTCTTTGACTTATTCATAATATAGAATTACCTACAGTTTTCAGGAGAACCTATTTCCAAGTTTTATATTGGTAATTTTATACCAACAGAAAAGTGAATTTTATTTATCGTAAATATACGTCTTAAGTTAATCCTTTCGATACGTACTGTACCAGTTTTTATTTATTTTTTTAATACATAATCCTTATTTTACGATATGAATCCATTTCGTCGAAAGAAGTGCAGCTGTTGTGTGAAAAACGAAAAATAAAACAACGGACACTTCGCGTTAAAAATTGGTTAAAACTTCAACAACTTTTAACAAACTTGTACGAGCGGCATCTGGTTTTATGCCGAAAGTTTTTGATATAAAACAATAATAAATTTTATTCATATTTTTTATCGTTGTTTAAGTAATCTCTGGTCATTTTCGTATTTCACTTCCATTGAGTCGAATCTTATGAAACCTCATTATGTTGGAATCCCATAAAAAACCATACTTGTCAAAAGTTCCAAGTCTCGCAGCTCAGTCCTTCTGTAGTAAAAAGTTGTGAGATCCAGGTAGTACCAAGTCGGTAATTAAATCTAGTCCCTACACGAGGAACCTTTTGTTTTAAATTGTTACGTAACTCTGTAACCTGACATCTTAAAGTGACCATAACTTTTTTTATGTTTTAAATAAATAGATAAACTCGGCTATCGTATAAAAAATGTATCATAAAAAAACACATAATAAATTAGATAGTTTCCTGAAATGCTTCAAGAACAAATGTTACGGTCGTGCCGCTTTTTTGCTCCACTTGGCGGTGACACTGCCGTGTCCAGATAAAGTTCATAAATTCTAATTCTGAAAACTCTACGACAGGTACAATCATTATTACAAGTTCTTAGAATGCTTTAAGTAATTCAAACTTAACAGTTTGGGAGCCGAATGCCTAATTGGGAAAATTAACAAAATTCACGTTCAATGTAATTTGGCAAAAATTAAGTTAGTTAAAAGACCTTTAAATACAACGATTCAAAGCACTTGTAACTCCTCGTAAATTAGTAGAATTATACATTAATTTACTATTGTAATTATAATTTACCAAAAGAGGCAAATACCTACTCTAAAGGGACGATTTTTTAATAACCCACTTCCTTTCTCCTATTGAAGTGTCATAAAATTTGATTTCTCACCCTTCCCCATCCTCAAATCAAACTAAGTTATGAATATTTTTTCTTGTTGAAACGCTGATATACATATTATGTATGTACATACGTATGACACACATATTTGGCTTAGCTCAAACTCTTAACCGCTACGTGTAAATGAATAAAATGTCTCCTCAGGTAAAACCCAAGAATTTTGGGTAAATTTTCTCGTCTCAATTTCTTTAGGGGGTATTATGTTGAAGTGTTTTTTGGGTCGACGATGATTGCGAAGACCAGTCCTCGGAATATAGAAAAGGCAGCGTAATGGGACTCTTCAGAAGATTGCAAGTTGAACTTTATTTACATTTACACCATTATACGCAACAGGAAAATGTTTAGACGGCGTAAAAAAGTCCGAAAAATAGACATATAAAACGTTATCAACAAATCTTGGAAAGTCATTAATTTTTACTAGAAAACCAGACAGATGTTGTTTGACACATATGTCACCTGCCACATATTAACCCATAGTTTTTCCCATCAGATCCTGACCTGTAATTTTCATATAATTTTAGTAAATGCTCATCATATCGGTCAACTTTTGCTATAACGGCGTTTTAATAACTCTAATAGTTTGGCTGGTCCCTTGCAGTATCTCGACATCAGCACTACCTGTCAGGTCCAACTATGATTAGAAACATTTTTTTATTATAATCGGTTCAGTCTTATAAAAGGAATTCAGTAACATTAACATACACACTCGTACCTACGCCGTGTGTTTAGATACGTCACTGAGAGATTATCATAGAAAGTACGATTTTTGCATATTTGAGCTGATATTTGACTTTGACGTCACATTAACGTTCATCACGACAACGACGTACGACGTCTTTTTTATGGAAAAGAGAAGCCTATTACACCTTGAAAATTGGTGGTACAAAACATCGTATGGGTTGCTTGTTTGGATAAGTACAAGTAGTTGTTGAAACGCAAAGATGGTTATCTAGTCGTAAATATTAGGTTTATCTTAAGAATAATCAGACTTATACTTAGGTATAAATCAGCCCTTATAAGGTGACGTATGTTATCCAGGTTTAACATTTCTAACACGTTTTTAGAAAGTCATTTCTACCCGCTAAACCATTCGTTTACGAAGATTAATAGATCGCGCCTCCTTGAGATAAAGTGAGGAATTTTCTCATCTAAAACTTGCTCAAACTCATTTCACTCTATCTTATCTTCTGCCTATCTATTCTTTCATTTATCATCTTAATCTTTTTACTCTTATCTCGGTTAAGTTGCGTTAGGAGCTGCGCCTACTGAGGCTTCTGAGCAATGTTTAAACTTTAGCTGATATTTCCTTACCCTTTTTAAAATTATATAAATTACTTTTTGTTGAAGCCTTGGGTCCGTCGTCGTGAGACGAAATTCTTCATGAAAGACGTGTCGAAACGTTTGATCTACGCTACGGGGGATGAGAACGTTAGCAGTTATTTTGCCCAACGTATTAGTTTGGCTATTCAACGGGGAAATGCTGCCAGCGTTCTATACAATGCCAATTTTTTTTTTACATAATATAGCAGTGACACCCTAGGGGTTTAAACGCTGGTCTCTCGAACGCGAGTTCCTGGGTTCAAATCAATATGTGCGCACTAGGCCAGCGAGGGGGACTATGGCCTATACCCCTCACACTGTGAGAGGAGACTCGAGTTATGTGTTGCAATGATGATAGGCTTGGAAAACATTACTTTTCTAGCGAAGTCAGGTGAATAAAATAAATCTCCCAAAAAAACTTTTTTTATAATCTACTTATTTCCGAATTTTTTTGATGGCAGCCCTAAGCCAATGTCCATGTTTGTCCAAGTAATTCACGATTTGACATCAGCAAATCTTAGCAGTATAGACACAACATGTATATTACCTAATCCTACTAGATCTCCTAATCGACATAATTATAACAAGCTAATATCAAGCTCATTTACTCTGACTTGTAATGTGGTATCATGTTCAACGTTAGAAGTGTGTATTATTCGTTGTCTCGTGTCAATAATCAAATGCATGGAAAGTTCATAAAGCCGATGATTTGATAAATATTGTCGGTCGTATTAGTAATTACTCTAAGATGCGATATTGATAATTTAATAAAAGTTATTATTTTTTAAATATTTTATAATGTAATTTACATAATTATATTGTTAAATATTCGACGTTCCTTAAGTGTATATAAATAATTGAATTTGGCTTAAATCCAGAAAACGTAGAAAATTAGAGTTGCGTTTTGGAGACCGAACAGAGGAACACCGGTCCGGGAGACCAACGTTCAAACCACTAGGCTATCACTGCTCGTTGCCTAATTAATACGGATCAAAAACTAATTATTACTTGCTTAGATGAAGGAAATCATCGTGAGAAAACCTACACATACGACTGCCCCATAAAAGTTCAATAGACTTTATCACTTACTTTACCTCAATCTTTCCAGGAATTAGCAGCAGCTACTCCAACCCAGCGGAACTGGCGAGGAATCCTCATAGCCCTGTTGGTGATAGCAGCTGTGCTGGGGCTGATAGTCTTCAGTATAGCACTGCTCACTCCAGCTGGAGACGGTGGGAGAGTCAAGGGACGAAGACCGACCTTAACCGACGTCTTGACTGAGCATTATAAGCCGTTTAATGGCACTTGGTTGAGTGGTAAGTGCTAGATTTAATTATTTTCTTATTTACGAGCTGATGCCCGCATTTTCTTGCGGAAATTATTTGTGGTGATATTTACCCCCTTAGAGGTTGATTAAAAAAATCGTTGAATAAGGTTTTTAATCCCTTTCAACCATAAACCCAAATATGAATTTGCAAATTGTTGGCTTTAAAATTTGGTTAATTTTCATACAAACTTTCAACCCTTATTTCACACCCTTAAGGGTGGATTTTCCAAAAATCCGTTCTTAGTGCTCCCCTACACCGTGTAAGGAACCTCTGTGCCAAGTTTCATGCTTCCAGGTCTAACCGTTTAGGCTGTAGCGTGTCTTTCAGTCATGTTAGTAGTATTATTTTGGGAAGGATTGAGTACTGTTTTGAGTACAGTGACATCTATTAATAAAACCTAAAGTAAATTTGAAATGGAAAGAGTATATTGTTCCAAACTGTGATAATAGATTTCGCTATAAGTTTTAAAAATGGTGACTTGGTGTTTTATAAACGTGTCATTATCTTCAAGATAAAATTTTTGAAGGTTTCAGGTCTACCACATATGAATTGCACACATTTTTTTAATAAATTTTCTGAGAGTTTTCTAAGACTAGCGTTACATAGTTGTCAACTAAAGTGTTGTCGTGTCCATCTGTAGATAACAAAAAAAAAAACAAAACTGGGTGCTAAAAATTATTTTCCAACTTTCTTATCACTTTTAGACCATAATTCAACCCAAAGAAAACACTTCGTAACGCCCTTGTCTAATAAGCAACAATTTATGATAAAATTGTGGTTATTTTCTTTTCTCCCTTTCCTTCCTCCCCAAATGGCTCTTTCAAGCGACTGGCTCTTTTATTGTTAAATGGTTAGAACCACTTATTGCACAATATTCATTCGTATCAATAGTACTCGCGCTAGAAAGCTTTCCCTCCACAGTATCAACAAAACTTGGTGAATACGGCCAACGATATCCATTCAATAAACTGTTTATTTTCCAAATGTTATGAACTAACTGAAAGCGGACTCTACTAGGAAAACATCACAAATTATTGAATATAGAGTGAGGGTTAAAGAGCTTTCAAATTTATTGGGAATTTGTCGTTTAAGCCGATGATATGAGGCTTTAGAAATTAGTAAAGGATGAATAACTATGACATAATTAACTAAATGTAATCTCTTTCAATAAGTAATTGAAATTTAAACACTATTACGGCTTTCGTTTAGAGGTCTATGGTCTTAAAGCGACTATTTCAAGCAGTTCTTCAAGCAGCGATTCTATGAAACGACTGCTTCGAGCTGTTCTTGAGGCAGTTCAGACTGCATGCAACTGCTTGAAGTATATTTATTTATTTATTTAATAGTCACACCAACAAAGTAAACAATGTCACAGCCAAAGTACATTATCTGATTGCGATACTTATGCAAGTGTCACGGCAGATGAAGTTGCCGACATCAATAGCTTATTGTTAAAGGTTGAACTTGTCTGCGTCTCTGAGAATTGAAACCAGGACCCATTAAACGGCAATCCACCATGGACACCTTTATGGTCATCATTACACCCTTTTTTATACCCTTGGTTACATAATACCCATTACAGGATTATCGGAATAATAAAATCGTCAAAAAAATAAATTGCTCTAGATGAATTTCTTCCTAAAACTGAATGATCTTAAATGAAAATCGGGCTGAGGGCAATTAATTTGCATGACACAAAACGGCTTTTAGCCCGGGAATATTTATGAGAAGTGTTTTGTAGATTGGGTCCGTAGCGACCCCTAATGAAGATATGAAGACGGTCTGCGAAATTGAAATGTAGTTGGAATGTCGTTTTGAAGTTAAATATTGTAGTTAATTAGTAGACTCTGCAGACGTTTTTATGCGAAATATTTTATACTTCAACCACCATATTAACTAATTACATACCACCATATTACGTAAAGTGTATGATGGAGTCCACGGGACTCCGCAAGTGTCAATTACTCACCTTTGCGTAATGCACCCGAACACAACCTCTCGCCTTCTTGTAGAACAGGAACCTGTAGCTGTTGGAAGGCACTCAAATACACAGCGCTATATCCGCGTATTGAAAAATATTATAACCTAAAACAATTTCGCGCGGAGTCCCTGAGACTCGCCATATAAATTAAGGGTCAATAAAAATTATGAATCCTTAGTAAATAATGAGCGTATCGATATTTTTTGCTATGACGGCATTTTAATACTTCTATGTTTGGCAGGTTTCTGTCACCTCTTACAGCTTAGATTGGGGTTCTAAAGCCATATAATTGGGGTCAAAATGACCCCCACATCCATAGACGTTTAAACGACTCAAATAACAATTAGGGAATTCCCCTGACATTGCTAAAAACCATGTCGAGTGTTACGAACTGCTACGTAATAATATTCAAGCGATTGTGAAGACATCACGCACATAACTTAAGTAAGATTCTGAGATCGAGGTTCACATTCAGTTAGGGTTACCATCCGTCCGCGTTTCCCTGGATTAGTCCCAGGCCAGAAGATATACGAGAGACCGGAAACAAAAGGGCGCTGTCCGACCAATTGAAAGATATGCAAGACAATTTTTTAAACGTTAAATACCAAAATTACCCCCAAATGCCGTGGGTTTGTGAAATTGTTGTCCGGAGTCGAAATTTTTAAATTGCATTTAAAAACGTTGAGTTAGTTGCCATTTCAAAGTAAAAGTATTTTCATCGAATTTAAAAATATCGATTTTTTTACTTTCGGATTCAAAAATATCGTTTTTTACTTAATCGTTTTACTACTGCACTTAGGCACGTTCCTTTTTACGTCAACTATTAGGGCGAAAAGCATGGAAAGTAAATTGTAAAATACAATAAAAAATCCTTCCCGCTATGTACAACTCTATGTATCATAATAAAGCGCATAAGATGACGAATAAAACATAAAACTTATTACTGTACATTCTGGTACCTCTTTGGCAGATCTCCTTAATGTCATGGACTGCCTACGCAGTGTACGCAATGAGAGTAAACATTATCCAAACAAGTACCCTTCTTTAGTCATTCCAAATTCCAACGCACCGCCTGACTTATTAAACGATGTAACATTGCCAAAGGTTTGTAACAATGTCTTGATAAAATGAGAAGAAAATAATTAGGTAAAGCTACACATTCATATTCCTACACGAGAATTCTCTGTATCATGAATGCAAGAGGCAACACGCAAAGATAAAAACATGAGTATAGGAACATAGGGCACGTTCAAAATTTCGCGAAATTGATTACATTTAAACCGACAGCTTAATGTGCCTTCCAAGGCACAGAACTGCTCAAGATATTTTCGCCACTAGCAGTCACTCAACCTACCGACTGGACCCCAGAGTAACTTCGACATTTGATCGAATCGACATAAGCCAAACCTATGAGTGCTCATAAATATGTATGTATACAATGCGCCCTTAACCCTACTCATGGTGAAATGGGGCCAGAACTCAATGGGACATTTATAGCTCTCGATGATAATGATAATGATAATGAAAATTCCAGGAGAATTTAATTTGTTCGCGACTCAATTTACGGTGTCATTAAGGTATTAAGGAGAGCTTAACGGAAGAGGGGGCTTTCCTTTTACTTACTTTAAAGTACTAGCAATGAGTTCAAACACTTAAAACTCAACTATTGCAATATCAAGCTGTAGAAAGTATGAATGCAAGCAACATTACAAGCAATAGCTTACAGAATAGTAAAAAATGTCCAAATCTATCAATTTCATTTGATTGGGCGTCAAATATTGGCATCATTATTAGCATCACACATTATATTTTATTAATTAATTACTTGATGCATTATAAAGGGTGTCTTATTAAATTTTGTGTGATATCACAATAAAACAACTAACAAATCATACGCTTCTGATAATACCTCATTTATATTACTTAATAAATACTTCAGAAGTTCTAAAGGAACAGATGAACATTCAAATACTTACATACCGGTAAAAATCTTATAACCTTCCTTAGTTGGGTAAAAAAGTAAAAGTTTTGCTTACTTTTACTGACAGAGAGCGCTTGAAGAGGTTATCTACCGAAACCTACTTACATAATGGTAAAACAACCTCTGCATAATTTAATAAGAATGTTGAAACTTCAAAAAAGATTGTAAAATATACTCGTAATGCAAGAAATGAGACAAAGTTAAGATGGTTGTTTTGTTTACTTTGACCCGAGTCTCGTTCGCTCTACTCTATATTCATGACAAAATGTAAATAACAATTGAGGATGCAGTCCGTTTGATGTAAGAGTTATAAGTTTTATGTATTCCAATAATTTTTAGAGTAACTACTAGCCCGCTCTCACTTCGCTTTGCTATACCTTTTTACTAAAACTAAAACGTATTCCGGGATAAAAAGTACCCCAAATTATACCCTTTATCATTAATTTCTAAGACTCCATAATAACTTCAACATCAACATAAAAAACTGCAAGTTCTTAAGTTACTTTCATGTAAATAAAAAGATAAAAAAACAATTTTCGGTCCTTATTTCAACCCTCAGATGCAGCTTTATTTATGACCAAGCCGTTGTCAAGTAAAAACCGTAAAATAAATTCCGTTTTATACCAAGTCCGGATGACGCCTAATAAATAACTCGTCGGGAACATTCAGGGACGAAGCTTGCTAGAATATTACGAGTAATCAGCAGGACAAATTGGACATGCTTTTTAGTATAAAATCAATTTTTATTTATATGAAGACGCCTACTACGCAAAGGGTCAATTGTTAGCTTTTTTCGTGTTTTTTTCTTAAAAAATAATGTAATATTTTAACTTTGATTTACTCCACTTTACCTTTATTTTACCAAAGTTTTTTTTATAAAAACTTGATTTTTGACAAATTAACTAAACGACGTACAACCATTATGAAGCATTGATTTTAAAATTGCAATAAAAAATATTATAATAATTATCTTGATATTAAGAAATACCGATCTGATCAGTTTATCACCTTTTAAAATGGAATTAATTTTACTTAATTTTACATTGGGGTCGAATGTGTACCGAGAGAAAGGAGACAATGACTGTTGTTGAACTCTTGTTTGTTTTTACTAGGGTACTACATGATAGAAGAAGATGATTGCTGTAATATCGTACGACTTGGGGTACTACAGTACCCCAAGCTCATTCCTCTGTACCCATTTCATCCTTACGAAGCATTATTTATGAGCCAAGCGCTTTTCAAATAAAAACCGTAAAATAAATTTAGTTTTATGTCAGTCGGGATGAAGACTAATAAATAATTCGCCAGGACCGCTCATGAGCAAATTCTGCATCGGATATCAGACGTGTTTTGTAGAGTTTCTTGGTTCGATATAATTTTATTATCTAAGCCAATTTTTTTCAAATAGGTAATGGATTAAAATTTATTTCGATCACTTACAATTACATACTGTATAAATTATATTTGGGCGCATTCTAGGTCCCAGTACACTTAAAAATGAAGATTATATAATAGGTAAAACATAATAGAATATTAATATAAATTATGTAATAAGAAAATAATTATATTTCATTAATTGAATGAACTATTTGACGATGGAATTTAATTGTAATAAAGTAGTAACTACATGCTTTTTAATGTTGAGATTATCGTAAATTATTATGATAGTTCAACTAAATATGGTACAATTCTAAACATAAATGTTTATTGCCCTAGTAGTCGGGTAAAACCCCTAATTAGTTCCACTCTGCCGCCACTAAGAAGTAATACCGGCTGCGAATAACTTGTTCAGATGTATTCGAATATACTCTTTAGTTTTAAAACTAAAGCTCTTCATTACAGATGGCGGGTAATAGATTAGAGTATGTAGACTTTTTAGCACGTTGTATAGACTAAATGTGTTCCTTGTAAGCATGATATTATAGTCTATTTTAATTTTTTTAATACCTCCCCAGTTACAAGCAGCCGGGTTTTCGCTCAGATAATCAGATAAAACGCTGAAAAAAGCCTATAAGGCAAGCTAGTAACTACTAATAACTACTTTAGTAGATATAGTTTTTATTGAATATAGAAAAAGCAGCCTTTTATACATATAATACTTATCTTGAATACGTAACTTGCGTAATAGGAAAAATAAAAGATAAAAGTAGGTACATTTTCTTTTCTTGTTTACACCACTAACGGTTTTCCTTCAAAAGAATAATAAAAATTGATGCTTTGAGAAACTTTTACGATTATTTAAAATAAGTGCTTGTTCGGGACATCAGTCGTAAATCATGTTTGTGGGAGTTTGAAGATAATGCGTGTTGGATGTTATATCATGTTAATATACAATGTTATCTTCTATATTAATAATTTCGTGAAGGGGTACGGTAGACCCGATCAAAACCTTATATGAATAACAAAACATGAAAAAATATTCATTTCGAGTCGACAACATATATCCACAAAATTCAGATTATGGAGTATTTTGTTAAATTCTAATACAAAAACAATGATAAATTGTATCATCATAATACGTGTAGATAGCATTCCTTAAAAGGTATATAACAGCGACCGTCGTATTTAATTTGTGAAGTAATAAACTTCAGGCATGCTTCAAGAAGCTAACGATTATCGAAATTCCCAATTTATTCCCATAATTCTATTGCTGGCGGTACAAGTGCTCGCGTATTATAGATAAGCAAGTATAGTTCGGGAACTAAAGAAATTTTCTCAACCCAAAACTTCTACCCTTCTACAGAAAGGCGAAATTGAAAAGTTTTACACAAAGAGGCCGTAACAATATGCTGTTATTAATAATTGAACGGTTTTTTCTAGGTTTTTTAGCGCACTCTTGCGGATTATTTATGAAACAACCACAGTTTCTAAGCGGATTTATTGGATAGTTTTTGCGCGAACCTTGAGCTAAATCTTTTTTATAACATGTAGCCTTAATATAGTAAAGTAGAAAAAAAAATATGGACTCAGTTAATAATTTAATTGTCGAATAAAATAATTAGGTACATACATATCAAGTAACTTCTCTTTAATAGAGACAGGAAGAAAAGTGTTAATTAGTTTAGTTATTTAAGGTTAACAAAAATTACTTATNCAAGCTCTCATAGCAATCCATACAATACTGACGACCGCGCCTACGCACGGCGAATTCACCGTGGATTTTTACGCCGAAAAAACGTGTGTGTACAAGAGGCCTAATTATTAATATTTCTGAAGTGAAAATTTCTTTAACATTCTTGTGATTTGAAAGTCGATAAAAAGAAAAAGCGACATCTATTAACATGTTAGTAGCACTATTTTGCCAAGTTTTGAATTCATACTAGTTTAGTACAGTGACATCTATTAATGAAAACTAAAATAAATGAAAAATGGAACGAAGGAATTATTTCAAACTGTGATAATAGATGGCGCTATAAGTTTTGAAAATGGTGACTTGGTGTTTTGTATACGTGTCATCCCAGTCACCTCATTATCTTAAAGCTAAAATGTTTGAAAGTTTTACTTCTATCAAGTATTAATTACACACATATTTTTTGGCTTATAGCGGATTTTTTTAATTTAAACTCTACTCTTAAATATCGTAACACTTCATATACTCAGCTTAATAAAAAGTACTAAAGTCAAGTCTCAGGCGAAAACTTTTTCAACAGAATTAAACCGTTCTAATAATATGGGGTTATTAATAATAGAACAGTTTTTCTACGGCAGGGCTTAAAGCCGGGACGAATTATTTAGTAACCGGCGTCTCGACGGAGACGAAACTGAATTATTTTATGGTTTCTTCCACCTGACAAGGGCCAGGGCATAAATATTAATATGGCTTCCAAAAATGAAACTGTTTCTTATTTCGTTCCAGTATTTACGTTTTGGTAACTGTTACAAGTAAATGAAACAATGTTTTTTTTAAGGAAATTGCCGAAAAAATAAAAAAATTGCTTAAGTCATATCCATAATGGCGTAAAATCGAATGTGAACTTTTTGTTGAAATCGGTTAAGTTGTAGTGTTTAGTCAGGTAATAAAGAAAGTAAAGGGGTTTCAAGACCTCCCTCCCCCCCCTCCAGACTGAGTCACTGCTTTAAATAAGAGGTCAGTGAACTCTATTATGAAGTCGCGTCCACATAACGCGTTTCGTTATCATTGTTAGGTATCCGCCCTAACGAGTGAATTCACCTCGTCTTGGGAATTGTAAATTCGTTGAGTTTGCTTGCGTTGACGCCTCGGTTCTTAACCTGAGGGTAATTACCTCAGCGGGGGTAAATCAACTATTCTACCGGGATAACAAAGAACCTAAGAGGATCGTAAAATAAAAAAAAAAACAGAAGAAAGTAGTTTGTATTGTTTGTTTTGATAACATTTTAAAGATATAAAAATCAGTTTCCCTCATAGCTCACAGGGGTAACAATATTGAAAAAGGTTAAAAATAATTGGTATAAGGGGATAGTCGTATGCAACACCGCCACGATACTGCCGTAACAATGGCGCAAGACGCCGCGTGGACGTGCCCTTAGACAGGATTTCGGGTTCGCTAGACGTGTCTATATTAACTTTATTATTAAACCAAGATATTATAACTCTGCTTGGCTTAGAAGCATAACCCTTACAAAATGTTTTCTATATTATTTTTTTTTCTCCTTCCTTATATATTTCAGTAAAGCCAACTCTAACTATGCCAACAAAAAAGTATTCTGTAAAAAAAAAATTAGTACTTCCACACTTAAAGTATAATAAAAACGAGAACCAAATTTCAAAAAAAAAATATGTGAATTTGAACCATAAACATACCTGTTATGGCTTATCCATAAAATATTTGACAATCATAAACTATTTTTAAGCTATTTTAAGCGTTTTATATTGCCCCATATCTTTGTCGATAAAACTCTAAACCATTTTTATATTTTTTATCCGACTTTGTCATGAGCTTTTTATAACACTAACCTAGACACGCCGCTTTGTCTGTGAATTATCACGAGGTTTTATCCAATAAAGTAACCATTAAACCTTCCTATTATCAAAGAGCAAAGTCGTTAAAAACGGCATTGAGCAAAAACTGCTAAGTAAGCTCTTTTATTAGCGAAGCCAATATAAACAAAAGAAGCTCGTTTTGAGCTAAAACCTTAATAGCTTGTGTTGAAGCTTAAAGCTTGGTAAAAATAAAACAAATGAACACTGACTTAAAAGTGAAAAATAACACTAAAACATGAGTTAAAAATGACACTGGCCAAAACAAAACGCGTTCGCTTTTAAAAATGTAAGGGGATAAACGAAAAACTTAATTTTTGTGTCCGCTCCTCAGTCAAATATTAAAATTTGACAGCCCTAATGACAAAAGTGTTTATATCTACGCAAATTTTTTGATTCTAGTAATAATGTTACATATTTTCCGAATTATCTCAAGAAATTGACAAACATCAACTTTGCAAGGCAATTTCTTTCTCCGCAAAAGAAACGAAACAGAGTTTGTCGGAAAAAAATTTCAACTTCGACAATGTGTTTCGGTACCCAATGATTGAATTCTTTTGAGTTCAATAAAGGTTTTTGGGCCGAAAGCAATTTTATTGGGCCAATTTATTTCCCGATCTTTGCAGGTAATAAATTCAACCAAATAACTCACCTTGCGAATTCGAAATTAGGGGCGAATTTAAAAGTATTTCCGACAAACTGTGCCCTAAACGGTTATAAGGCAAGCGAGTTTTGAAGTTTGAAGTTTTGATAAATGTTCGATGTTCGGGACGTACGGTAACTTTTCAATCTTAAATTAGCCATTGTTGCCACGTGGTTGTTATAAAGGTAAATGGACGTAGGCTTTTTGAAGTTACTTAAGCATTCACTTAACTAATACATTTTCAGGATTTTTTTGTAAATTTTTACCTAACTACACCATCGGAAGGTTAATGCTTTTCCAGCGTATGTTATGTATATTTCTTAGGTACGCTCTACAGCCTAAACTGGACGGATTTGAACTTGTGAAATGTTGCAGAATCCGTCTGTATTGTAGAATTTACAGAGTTTATATTATATATTATTTTTCAATTACGATGTCCACAACTCCCAAAAAAAAATTTCAATCAGATTTTTTCGTTTTTCTATTATTTAAAATTACATAAAATACTTTTATTAGACACTCGACAAACCACGGTTTAATAATAGGATTTATAAATTACACTGAGTACTGTTAATCTCATTACATAATCGGAATTGCAAGCATGTTCAATGTTCATATCGACCCCTCCT
>LGAG01000228.1:749875-781958 GCA_001278395.1 Lerema accius
ATTACATAATCGTAATTGCAAGCATGTTCAATGTTCATATTCTATTTCAAAGAGCAATTATTTGCCATACGCAAAACCATTTCCTAATAGACATAACCACTGTGCTCTATCAACGTTCAGTGCAAAATCAATATCGGGGGAAGATATCCGTGTAACCGAACACCAGAGATATAATTTCAAAATGAAGATTAGGTATTTGTTGTACTTTCAGCTAATAACATAACCTAATAGCTTGTTGAATCTGTAATGCTATTAATTAGCTTCTTTTATCACTATCAAGATAAGTAGTGGTAGAAGTCCTACTCTGCAGTCATAGCTTATTATGACTAACAATAGACTATAGCCTCATTTGTTCGACATTTTGTTTGGTAGGTAGTTAGAAATAGTGAGGAAACGTGGCCGCAATTTTGTGACGTAAATACGTCTTTAAATTTGCTGTCATACGGGGCAATTCTAAAAAATAACAAAATCGGGAGGTACAGTTTGGCGTTGTTTGGAATCTATCGTCTACATCCAAAATTAAATTATACCACTGGATAGCTAAAGGATTAAAGAATTAATTACAATAAGCGAAAATAATAAAAAATTGCGCGGTGGAGGGGTAAGCGCCATCATTTTGAGGTTATTTTACGGCGTAAATACATTATACTTCATTTTTTTAATTAACCTGTATCATAAACGTATTCACGTACAACATACAGCTGAGTCCATGACGCAACTATAACCATTTTTAACGATGCAATATTATGACTATGGTTAATAAGCGAGGTACGTAACTGCTCCATTAAAAATGCTATTAAATGACAGCCAATTTTACATCTCTTTTAAACACATATACAAAACCAGTAATCAAAAGAGGTGCACATAATGTCTATACTAGATACTATTTTTTGCCGAGTAACATCTATATTAATAATTTCGTCAAGGGTACGGTAGACCCGATCAAAACCTTATACGAATAACAAAACAAAAAAATATTCATTTCGAGTCGACAACATAATATCCACAGAATTCGGATTATGGAGTATTTTGTAAAATTCTAATAGCACTGACAAACTAATTCGCATCGCATTCGCCATCTTGGTCAGTTAATGAACGTTCCGTTTCATATATGTACAGGGTGGCCAGGGAGTTGACGTCCAAAGCTAAAATTTAGATGCCTCACGATGTGCTGTATCCAAATCACCCCCATGTATGTTAGCCGATTTTGCATAGTTTAGGAGATATAATTTTTTTAAAGTTTTTTTCATTATTTTCACCTAACACTGGTTTTCGATTTTTTGGTCATTCTGTTGAATACTTTTATTTAATTTTTATGATGATAATTAATAACCATAGTACTAATTATTACCCTGAAAAGTACGGTCAGTCTAGGCGATGCGAAACTTACTAAAAACTTAGACCAAAGCTCAAAATTACTGCTTGAGCTTAGTAATTACAATTTTCAAGGTGTCAAAAAAAAAATTAAATTGGGGGGTCTATGCGTTCTAAGTATTCTTAAAAACTTGCTGGGTCTGTCAGCAATAAAACAAGACCAAATTAGGTGGATAATATTAAGAACTAATTCTCTTTAACTGTTTTTTAAAATGAAATGAGATATTTTTAAGTTTTGAAGATTTTAGTATAAAACATAAATAACACATTTCTAACATTGCAGAGCTCATTTTTACATGCTCATTTTTAAGATTTGTTAAAAAAAAGTTGTTACCTCTCGCTCACTTATTCATGTCTAGCTCAAACAGTACAAATGTGGTAGTGATTGTCTAAGTAAATTTTGATATAAAAGGAACAATTGACTTACAGTAAAATACAGTCGATAGTTTTAAAAATCCTTATTTTATAACAAATTTTCAAATTGTCTTCCTCCCACAGAAATGCACAATCTGCATCTGCGCAAAAAAATATTCTTTAATTGTTGAAACGCTTCGCGTTTGTCTCTTACGATAGTTTCAGCTTCTTTAATTTGTGCTCTAAGCTCGTCTTCACTTGAAGCTTGTTTAGCGTAGGTACGTTACTTCTTTGAAATAGCCCCATATAATGAATATTTCAACGCTTTTCTTTTATCGCTAATCGTAGTGTCTTCACTGCAAGCAAGTTATAAGACTTGTTACCAACAACTGTAGATGTCATTTATCTCAAATAATAAGACGTCCCGCGATTGTGGGAGAGACTCAAAATAACGTAATTTTTTCCCCGGCGAGAAATATGGCTTCATATCTATTAAAATATTGGAGTAATAAAATTATACTTTAGATCTCCTTTATGTACTCGGTTTAATGAGATTTGGGTGTGACCTCCCATTTATTTTGGAGTTCAACTGAATTAGCTGTGTGCACCTGTAGAATAAGGTATGTATATAAAATATAGTATGAACCCAGCTTAACTAGTAAATACTAAACTCTACATAATTATAGCCCTACAGTAGAGTTTCCTGTGTCGCAGATGTTATAGACAACATAGAAACTGTAGGACACACACTCAGATAGAAAACAGAATCTTTTATTTATCATTCAATACGCCTTGATGGAAATCGAACCCAGGACTTCGGCTTGGTATCCATTGCGGCATACAGTTCATCAAATGCCTGTTTTGTTGGCGTTAAATCTACACACTAATTAAAAAATGTATGGGAAATACGTAAGAAGGATTAAAACGACGCCATCTTTTAAGTATTTAATTACTTACCAAATAATGTAAATAAATAACGCAGATAAATCGTACTACGTAGATAAACGTCGATACCTATAACTCGATACACTCTAAATCATCAATATTGTAATAACATAAATAACCTGAATGTAAAAATAAAAGTAGGTATCAGATAAAATATTTCACTATCGTATTTCGTTCGGCATGTAACACCAGGGTTACTCGATAATCCGTAATCCAAATGGCATTTCGTCAGAGCCTTTCCTTTTTCCGGCTTACACAAATCCATTGTGTTCCATAATACATACGCAAAAGTTTATATAGCTTTGGTATGAGACCTTGTGATTTTGAAGCGCCATCTATAAAAGTATCCCAAATATCAAAACTACAAGACAGGAGTTTAGTATAAGATAATTATGGATTTGGGAAAAACAACGTTAATAACAAATGATAACGTTTCCCGCTACATTTCTCGGCAAACTGTGCTCAGTGACGTACGTCAGATCGTAAAAAAAAGAAAAATCTTGGCCTCACTTTTTCATTTTTTGGTTTGAGGATACTAATAGTCAGTCAAAATGGCAATTTGTATACCGTTACCCAAAACAGTTTTTAAGCCTTTTATGGACTTTATTCAGAGCAAAAGGAGTAAGACGGTAAAACCGTTTACTTCGGAAGTGTACGCGATTAACTACAGCCGGATATGAAGTCCGTTCCCACAAAGGTACCTTTTTGTAAGAAAAATCCTTTGAACTCGCTTCTAAATTTTACTTTTCTTCATTCGTTTCAGTATTCCACTTGAAGAGATGTAGTGTTCTAATGAACGCTTCGATGTATTTTTAATCGCATCTGCTAGATAGCGGGTAATGTTTTTTTAGTGTATGTAGACTATGTAGTCGTGTATGTCCTTTTTTGGCATGCTCTAGAGCCTAAATGGCTTGAGGAATATCAAAATATATGGTGTCTTTGGATTCGTGTCCATTATAGGAGTTATAAAGGCTACATTTTTTTGGTTGATCGAAAATTTTTAGCAGTTGGATTTTAATTTTTTTGTTATAAAATACTAGTTAGTGTCTAGTAATGTTTAAATGAGCTCTATAACTTGGATAATAAGGTTCAATTCATGTTAGCTAAGTCAAAATGTAATCACTTAACGTTTAGGACCTATATTTATCATCCATGCTAAGTTTGTGTTACATAAAGTAGCTTGTTTGTTCGTTTGTCGACTTGCTTTAAAAATGAAATCGATTTGAAATCAAATCGAATTGATGAAATCCTTCCATTTGCGAGTGGTTTTCTCTGTAGGGGGCGCCACCTTCACGCGCAATTTCCCGGTATTCATTCTCTATCTATTTCTATTTTACACCCGGAATAAAACTTGTCATAACTGTAGAACATAACTATATCTCACGTCGAATCAAATACATTGCTGGTTTTGTTACTACATCTACATCATTCGTGAAGCGTACACTGGTAATGGATTACTGGCGATATGCCAAACTCGACAAACAGGTTTTATATTCAGTTCAGGTCGCTAAAATTGGTCTAAACGCTAATGTCTGTTCTAGATTTACTATTGTTTTACATTTTTACGGTACGAATTATAACAAATGTAGATGAATTATTCTAAAAGTTGATGATTTGCTAATGACTTAAACGGTGGCTTAAAAATAAAACTGTCGCATTCAAGGGGTGTCACCGAAAAAGCGATTTATTACAATTATAAACCCCTTTAGAAAAGCCTATTTATTTCAATCACAAAAAATATATACATACCGGCCGAATTGAGAACCTCCTCCGTTTTAGAAGTCGGTTAACAAATGACAATAGAATTTATTAAGTGTCATTTATTTTAGCCGTTTTATTAGGGATACAAAAAATAATGTGTGAATGTGTGTTAGCATTGACTTAGATTCAACCCGTTAATGACCTATTACTTAGCACTGAGGCCTAGAACATATTCCACCACACTGCCCCAGTACGAAAATTCTGCAAGATCTTATGCCGCCTGAAAGCTTCTGATAAAGCTTAATGACTAACTAACTATAACAACCGACACGGACAGCTTAACATACACTCCGAAGCATGAAAGGGCTCAAGAAATTTTCCCACTAGCGGTAACCCATCCACTTCCGACCGCGCCCGCAGTTGCTTAAATGCGGTTTCAGACCAGTGTATTTTTCTGCGCGTACCTATACGGTCGTTTCAGCATACGCGCTTACACGCGCTATGATACGCGCTTCAAAAAACCGAACGCGTGTAAATTGTCATATTTCTGCGTGTTTGCTCGGACCGGTAATGGCGTTCTAGCAGTATCAACATTGATACAAGCTTAGGAGCGCAACGCTCATACAAGTTGCGTGTGTATCAAAAGGAGCGAATAGATATCAAAAGGAGGAGTCTGAAACCGCACTTAACTACATCAATCACTCACGAAAACCAAACTACAAGCGCTTCAAATGATACCACGTTAGCATACTCACCGTAATTTACTTCGAATTTCAAAAAGCAATTAATTTTAAATCCTAGTGACGTCACTTGCGGTTACGGTTCCTGAATCACGTAATTTAAATAAAGCAATTTACGGTAACCGGCAACAGTGCGTTACATTACGTTATATTACGAGTACTTTATCGTGGCTGAATGCAATCTGTTTGGAAAATTACTGCACTGCAAATAAGGGCAGTTGTCAGCCTTTTGTTAAATGTTTAATCTACCTGTACAATAATTGTAATTGTAAATCTAGTGTACACTATGCGTACGAAATAATGGTGTTTAAAATTTTATTTGTAAAAATTTGGTTCCAAATTTAAAATTAAAACATTTGGATTTTAATTGCGTTTTTGTTTTTTTTAACAACAGCCAGTGTAACATAAAATTTGTTTTTCACCATTTATATTTAACTTTACAATAAATATATATTGTAAATTGTAGATGGTAAAAAACATGCTGATTGTAAATAAAATATTTGTTTAATAGTGAAATCGCGTTCAGTAAAATGTCGACCCTACACGCAATCTTCTATTAAGAATTACAAACTTGGCAAAAATTATGGCCACTATAAGATGACCCTTACAGAAAATGATAAGGCTAGGGAATTGATGATTGTACTAGATGTCGTTAGCTAGCTTGTGTTTATAAATCGAGACTAAAATATATCTACCAGTTTATAAAAAAAAATAAAAAAAAATTTAAAACCTACGCCTACGTAAAACGTAAGTCAAAAGTACAAAAATCTACATTGAATTATATACCTACAAAATAAAATAAATTACATTTACATTAAACAATAAAATCAATTATTATTTTTTATGTTTCGATAAATAATCCGCATTATATGGCTTTAGAAAAGTCAAACGACCGTGTGGAAAAAATACGGAGGAAAAAATTACCGACCGTTTAAAAAAAAAATATTAAACTAAAACCCTATTTTGCTAGAAAAATAAACGCAAAGCGAGATACCCACGACTGTTGAACATTCCCAGGAATTTAATCACACGGCTTGATGGCATATTTTCAGTTGTACAAGTGAGGTCAACTTATACTGGCCGGTAACAGCTGTGCCAGTTTTTCTTTTTTCTTTAATTGTAACGAGTTCCAAAATGTATTTGTGCTTTTGATTAAAGTGTTATGAAATTTTTGCTTTGTAACGTCGGATTGTTAGTTGGCCTGTTTTGTATGATGATGCTTTGTAAGTTTTTTGATTTTTTTACATCATAATTGACAAAAAAATGATATATTCCACATGTGCCACGTAGACATAAAGATAAAAGATCATTTACTAAATAAATGGCTACTGTTCACGCATGTTTTCTTCACCAAAAACCATCACAGACACGTGGACCAGGAAAAAAGCATTCTTATTTAAAAAAAAGTATTTTAAATGTCAATAATATCCCTACATTGCTACCAAATAATGGTAACAGTAATTCGTTAAATGTTTTTATAATGAAAAAAGCGCAACTCATAACAAACACGCAACAGTAAGGAATGATAATGATAATGATCATCAATATAATCACTATTATGATAATGATGATTATACGATGATAACATGGTGTAACTTTAGGTCACACCAACAACATTAATTTATATTGTGAACCAAATAGATACTAGTCACATACATTTTCTAAAATAATTAACCTAATTACAGAATATTGTACGAACGTACACAGTACAGGTAATTTCCAACACTTATCTATTTTTAAACATAACAAACATTTTCATAAAATACCCCTTTGTAGTTTGTTTTTAAAAAATATTTTGAGTTATTCATAATACCAAAATGTATATTCAAAACGAAAATGCAATCTTGCTACAGTTATTTCACTGTAAAAATTTGCTTTTGCACTGTTAAAATTTTGTTTTTAATCAAATAAGGCGTTTTAAAAGCAGAGATGTTTTAATCAAGTAATTTCGTTTGAGCAAAATTCATTCAAAAGTTTACTGCAAAATTAATTTATTAAATTTTCTACGTACAATGTGTAATGTAAAGTTATCATCATGTCGTTTGTCCGACTATTTCTATAAAAAATTATGAGTTTTTGTTTATTTTGACGACCCCGTAGCCTAGTTGGTAGTGACCCTGCCTGCAAAGCGAAGGGTCGCGGGTTTGATTCCCGGCCAGGGCAGATATTTATGTGACAGATAAATGTTTGTTCTCGGGTCGTGGGTGTTAGTGATGTGTTATTTGTGTTTTCAATGCCACCCGCGACACAGGGAATCCTACTGGGGGTATGAGTGTGTTAACGTTTATAAAGGTATTTATTTATTTATAAAAACTGCAAATGTTCATAAAGGTCAACTTAAACTGGTCAATACGTTTACTTACTTTCTCATAGCCCGGTGGATTGTGTCGATTCTATGTGATTGACGAAGTTAAACAACTAAGAGCGTGGTTGGAAAGTGGTTGGGTGACCACAAGTTACCATAATATTCATGAGCGTTTCTATGCTTTGGAGGGCACGTTAAGCAGTTGGTACAAGTTGTAACTGATATCTGACAGTTTTTAAGCCATATCTGAAGCCCTTGGTATAATAAATTCCGAAACTTGGATTACCCACTAACTCCTCCGCCAATCCACAAGGGAGTAGAGTTGCGAAATATCTAGGCCTCCTCAGTTATGAGAAAATACTTATGCTTATACTTATGACTTACGCCATTTACGGGTTAAGCCAAATAAATAAAATAATTAAAACATTTTGCTCTATCATTTGGCAGAGAGAATTATCGTTTCCGCTTGCCTCTTAATTCCCTTGATATTTTTCTTTATCCCGGCACGGATTCTGGCACTGAAAGACATTTTATTAATTCAGGCACTGCAATTGAATTTCAATGGAAATAAATTCTTGTTAGGGATGGGAATTTAAATGTTTACTTATGAAAAAAGTCGATGAATTGCAAGTCTTAGGAAGTAATATTTAAACTAAAAGTGGGTACATGGTTTTTCGTGGTTAATGTTTTAACATAAAAATATAATACTTTACTTTACTACGTAAAGCTATCAAGGGTTTTGGAATTAAACGGAATCTCATCAAATCTTACGTTAGGGGGTCTTGGCGAATATCGATATTTTTTTCAGTAAGCAAGTGATTAAACCCGTCTTCGGGATGCTTAAATGCATTCTTTAGAAATAAAAAGGTACATCTACAATAATATACGAAATAGATGCGCCTTCATTCCCTCTCCTCATTGTATCTCTAAATCTCTCTCTTTCGCCCTACAGTTTAACGCATTAAACTTCTCCTTAGTCAATAAGTTTCTCTTAAAAAAACATTTTTACTAACCACTTCATAAAAAGGAGGAGGTTCTTAATTCGACTGTATATATTATTTTTATTATTATATTTATATTATAATTTTTTTTCAAGCCCTACTTTATGACTGAGACAGCCCTATTTCCAGTTCACGCAATCATTTTAATGACGGCTATTCACGACGTTTTCACGGCTTGACACACTCGTTCTACAGATGGAACTATTCATGTACTTTACACATTATATGTTGTGTGAAGTGGGTGATTTGAAATGAGGATTTCATCATTACAACCCATTACTGTCCCACTGCTGGGCTCGGGTCTCCTCTCACAATGTGAGGGGTACAGGCCATAGTCCACCACGCTGACCTAGTGCGGATTGGCAGACTTCACACACCTTTGAGAACTTTATGGAGAACTCTCAGGTGTGCAGGTTTCCTCACGATGTTTTCCTTCACCGTAGCAAGTGATAATTAGTATCTTATACGCACATAACTTTTTAAATTAGAGGTGCGTGCCGTGGGGTTTGAACCCAGGATCTCCCGTTCGAGAGACCAACGTTCAAGCCACTAGGCTATCACTGCCGCCCAAATGAGGATTTAATACATACTAATGTTGGAAATGTGAAAGTGACTTTGGTACTGTTTTCCGGATAACTACTACCGTAACATACCTCCACACTAGACGGTTTTTATAATTACTTAAAACTCGGACAACCTGTATAGTGTATACCCGGTCGGACAACCTGTATAGTGGGACAATACAAAAAGACAGGGACACATACAAACAAACCGAAAACATATTTTGAATCTCATTATTATATGGACATGTATGACTATGTCTGAAATAAATTGATATTATTATTATTCTAACTGCCTCGTTTGGATTCAAACCCAGGGCCCATTTAACTTCAATCTGACACGATAACCTTTGCGATATACATGTCGTCATTTACAATGGAATATGGAACAAAAAGCGGCCATAATTCTAAGAGCATTCTCTGCCAATCAATCTTCAAGTAGTGGGGAAAACAAAGATAGCAATAAAGAGAAATAGAAATACTATAAATCTATAATTAATAATATAAAGCTGAAGAGTTTGATTGTTTGTTTGAACTACTGGACTGATTTGAAAAAATCTTTTAGCGTAAGATACTCTATTTATCGAGGAAGTCTTATAGGAGTGATATGGAAAACTAGAGGTTCAACCAAACTATGACCAACATTTGCTGGGCCTTGACCATACTAGTAGCAGTGCAGATACATTATCATCTGTTAAAGACATGTATCACAGTTTATCAATATCGATGACGTCATTGATAGCTATCTATTTAATCTACGTAATGTAACTACGTCAGTAATATATCAGTACGGCATATATGAGACACGTGTACCTAATATATCATACATTTAGTAAGAGAAATATTGATCTATTGTATTGATGTAGTAAGAGGAGACGAGTAAAAGGCACGACGGATGTTGTTACACTGCTTTATTGTTATAAAGACAATCCTAATTAAATACAAAAGGCATGATGCAATGATACAAATAATTATATTAATTAGCATACCACTACACCTTCCATTACAAAAAGAAAAAAAAATAAGTAGATATATTTAAAACTTTTTTTTTTTAATACTAAGGTTATACATTATTACAGGGTAAATATGATTATGCATACTTTAGTTAAATAAGTATATATTTATTATATAATACTAATAATACGTTATATCTAATCGATTTGTTTACAAAGAAAATCAATAGATAAGTAATTTACGTAGATAATAACGTAGGTAGTAGGTACATAATGAGAATAATATGTTTTAATTTTTAACATACAATTTTGTACGGTTTTTATGAACCAATTCTACTTTTCCATTTTTAATTATTTCTACGTTTGGTGGTAAGTCTCTAATTACCTTATATGGACCAGAAAAAATTGGTTGAAATTTATTACTTAACTCGTTTTTAATTAATATTAGATCACTAGCCTTATAAGTAATAGGGTTAATATATTTATCGTAAGTTAATTTTCTTTTTAATTTTGACTCTAACAAATTATTTTTAGCCTCTTTTTGCGCTAACTGTAAGCGATATCTAAGCTCACACGGATAAGAATCATAATTGTAGAGCGGGTCTACATCCTTAGTTAAATTGGTCGGTAGTGAACATTTCTTACCAAATACTAACTCGTAGGGAGTGAAACGTGTTTCAGAATGCACAGTTGTATTGTAGGCGAAAGACCAATATGGTAACCAACTACTCCATGTTTCAGGATGATTGTCGGTCTGTATACGAAGAAAATAATTTAAATTTTTGTGAGTTACCTCCAATGCGCCGATCGATTGGTGATGATATGCAGTAGAATTAAGCTGTTTTATTCCTAATAATTTACAAACCTCTTGGAAAGTTGCTGCGATGAATTCTTTTCCTCGATCTGTCGCAATTTCCTTTGGCACCCCATACCTAAGGATAAAGTTAGTAACAAAGCTCTTCGCTACTTCGTCTGCTCTCTTAGAAATTAAGGGGTAGGCTTCCACATACTTAGTAAGCTCACACTGTAAAGTTAACACATATGAGTAATTATTATTATCGACATCTATAGGACCTACCAAGTCTAAATATACTTTTTCAAATGCCGTGTTGGCCGTAGTTGTTATGAGCATCGGTTCCTTAATCGGTAAGGAAAATTTTTGACGTTGACATTTTTCACATCGTCGCACATAATCTCCTACATCATTGTCGATACCTGGCCAATAATAATATCTTTTAATATTATTGGACATCCTTCTTATGCCTGCATGGCCACTGCTAGGCAAAAGATGGAAGTCATTTAAGATTACTTTTCTTTCATCCTTATCGTCTATCGTTTCTACATTATTCAATATACATAATCGTGGTCCGGACCTATTTTTATTATTTTTAATCTCTTCTAACAACTTTTTTATAAAGATCTTATTACTTTCACTCTTAATTATGCATACTTCCTCAATATTTAACGACTTACAAAAATTATCTAGTTCAGTCACAAATTCGCATCGCGATATTTGCGATTCTGTGTTTAGATATTTTATAAAAATTGTTCGTTTAGCAGCAACATAGCACAATATATTATTTTCGTCAGTAATTTCTCCGTTTCTTCTAAATTTATCTAATTTACATTTCGATATTAATCGTAACTCAACTGAGCCTTTTGGTCTAATATGCGTACTCACGACCTTTGGTTGATCAGACCTCGTGTCTGTTTGTACCATATCTGCCGAAGATTCAGGATTATTTGTCTTTTTTCTCTGCGCTCTTGTAATAACGTTCACAACATTATCGTTCATTTCTTTTAATTCGTTTGATGTTATACAGATTCGAGACAAGGCGTCTGCAGCTGCATTGTCTGAACCTCTAACATATTCCACGTCAAAGTCATATTCCTCTAATAATAAGCGAAATTTCATTAGCCTGCTTGATGGGTCTCTCATACTAAAAAGATATATCAATGGTTTATGATCAGTCTTTAATAAAAAATTTTGACCATATAAATAAGGGCGAAAATATTTAATAGCCCAAACTATTGCTAGTAATTCCTTTTCTATAACTGGGTAATTTGATTCTGCTTTATTAAGAGTTCTACTTGCAAATGCAACTGGTTTTCCATTTTTGTTAGACAAAATTGCTCCTATTGCTTTATTTGAAGCGTCCGTCTGTACTATAAAACGATTTTGCTGAGAAAAATCTGGATAATCTAAAATAGGGGGGGATATAATTCGTGTCTTAAGGGTATCAAATGCCTGCTGACATTTTTCATTCCAAGAAAAAGGCACATTTTTCTTACAAAGGTTATTTAAGGGTTGCGCTATTTCTGCAAAACGCGGTATAAATTTTCTATAATAACCTGCGAAGGCAACAAATCTCTTTACATCTTCTGCAGTTATTGGACATGGATAACTTTTTACTACTTTAATTTTTTCTGGATCAGGTAATATTCCGTCTTGTGAAATTAAATGTCCTAAATATAGAATTTCTTTTTGTAGAAAACTACATTTTACAGGATTCAGTTTTAAATTAACCTTTTTTAATCTTTCAAAAACATTTTGTAAATTATTATTATGTATTGACAAATTTCGACCAAACACTATCAAATCATCGAGATAAATAAGACAGTTCTCATTATTTAGACCGGACATTGCTAACGTTATCATCCGTGAAAACGAACTTGGACTTGTCTTTAACCCCATTGGCATTCTCGTCATTTGGTACTGACCTGAGCAGAATGCTGTATATTTCCTACTGTTTTTATCTAAATTTACGTTATAATAACCTTGGTATAAATCTAGGTGAGTAAAGTATATACTACCAGATAGAGAATCTAAAATTTCTGTTATATCTGGAAGGGGATATTTGTCATTTTCGATTATATTATTTAACTTGCGATAATCGACAACTAATCGCCACTTCTTTTCACCTGCATCATTTTGCTTTTTAGGTACTAATAGAATTGGACTGGACCAGTCGCTCTTACAAGACTCTATCGTTCCTTCACTTAGCATTTTATCAATTTGTCGTTGTATTTCTACTTTTTGACTGAATGGTATCCTATACGGTTTAGAAAAAATTGGTGCTGTGTTTGACTTTAATGATATACTATGTGTATAAATAGGTGTTGTGCTTAATGTATCACCCGGGAGGTAGAAAATATCTGCATATTTTGCACAAATATTCTCGATGCTTTGCTGTTCTTCGTTATTTAGGTTATTGAGTTTTAATAACGAAAACAATTTCTTAACTCTGTCGGCATTTTTCTTGACTGTACTAAAAGCACATATTGTATAATCATTTACACTATGAATAATAGGATTGAGATTAGCAATAGATAACGTAATAGGATTATCTGTAACATTTAATATTTTAATTGGAATAAGTCCATCTATGGGTCTTGCTAAAGAACTAGCCAAAAAAATGCCCTCTTGTAACTCTTTAGAACATACTAGACAATCTTCTGTCGAATCTGTCGGAATATAATGAATAGATTCACACCTCGGTGAAATTATAAGCGTGTTATTAATTTGACTATTATTACGGATAGGTAAAAATACCTTTTTGTTAGAAAATGTTTGTAAAATTAACATATTGTTATTAAAATCTAATTGCGCTCTAAACCGATTTAAAAAATCGCGTCCTAATATTCCATGCACCTTAATTGGTAAAGAATTGAAAACATACACCTTATGACTAGCGGTGTCGTTATCCAACGTAAAAGGTAAGTAAATGTATCCTACGGTTTGCACTTTGCCTCCTAGTCCATTTATGGTAAGACACTCTCGGTAGAATGGAATGTCGAGATCAATTATATGTTTGTATGTTATAGCTGACAAAGAGGCACCCGTATCTACTAGAAACGAATAATTGTTACTACTTGGAGATAGCGATAGATTTACAATACAATCACTATTACTGGTAAAAACTGTATGTATGTTATTAGTCACGAAAAAATGTATCCAAACGCGGTTCTATTTCAGAAGTACGATTTTCAGCAACACTTATTACATTATTTTTGTGGTTGCCTATCCCTCGATTTCCACGCTTATTACTATAGAACGTACCTCTATTAAATCGCCCGCGTGCCGCAAGGCCACGCGATGGCTGACTACCTGGTTGTTGACGCCTGTAGTTGCTCCAACTCTGCCTCTGGTTCGAAGATAAGCGTCCGCGGTAATTATTCCGCGAGCCCCTGAAATTGTTACGAAAATTCCTCTGATTATAAAAATATTTATTGCTCATACCCATTATCTCTCCTGAATTAGATGGTGTACATACCTCTTCGTCTTGGGCTGCCTGGATCGCATCCTTCAATGAGCTGTAGTTCCTGGCAGAAATGATTGTACTCAACCTGCGATTTCGTAAACCATCGGAAAACTGTTTGATTGCACATTTTTCGTTGATGGGCTTTAATATATTGTAACAGTCTGTCTTTCCGTTGGCTTGCGAGATCGTCAGGTCTACGAACAATTCAGTTATTTGTTTTCCAAAATCAGAAATCGATAACTCATTTTGTCTACTTTTTTGTAATTTATACTGAATTGCAGTCGCTGATTTTTTAGGCAATAATTGTTTATGCATGTCAACTATTAATTCATTAATATTAGTATATTCGACATTCAGCTTTAATTTAGCGGCTTGTGATAACCGGCTTCTTAGCACAAAATTCAATAAATTCTTTTTGCACTCTGGTTTTGTAAGTAGCGAGTCATAATATTGTATATTATCTATAAGTTGTTTGATGCTCGCTTCATCATCAGACATAACAGGTAACAACGTTAAGGCAGTTTTTAAGTCGAATGTATCCATCTCTACCTCGCTGTTATTTTCCTGACATAAATTTAAAACTTCTTGGTATAGCGTTTCAAAACTTTTACACAATTCCTTAATAACGGAAAGATCAGTAGTTTTTATTTTTTCTTTACTGATTTCCTTGTCTAAATTTATTAAATATTCCCTATAATTGGTGTAAATATTATTTGCTTCACTTAATTTATTTTCTAAAATTTGTCCCTGTCGTCGCGTTGGTCCGATTTTTATTAAATACGTTCTAACTTCCTTTAATTCTTTATATAAGTTTTCTAATTCATTAGCCATAATAATCCTTACCACCAAATCGTAAATAGATATAAATCATTATTCTATGAGTAGGTACCTAATTATAACGATACACAAAACAAACATACACTAAAGTCCAATACATATATAGTCTCCATATAGCCGCGGATAATATATAAGCACATTTATAATTTCAACCGATATACGCATCACCGAAGACACTCACTGCACTTTTCACTTTAACTGTTCGCTTTACACGATATCTCCTTGAGGGGATTTACCATTCCCGCTCCGACGCCGTTGTAGAGACCTCCTGACCATTTGCCTCTCCATCCATCCAACGTGTATCTTCTTGTAAAAATGGCAAAATGCATAAGACGCAGCAGCTAGCACGACAATCACAATGATCAATAACAATAGGTTAGTTGTAGTTCCACCGGAGTAGCCTGGTGAAGCGCTATTTTTCCCGTCGCCTGCAGCAGTTTGGACAATCTGGGTTTCTTCTTTTGTCTGGCTTGACCCCATTTCGATAATTAGTTAATTTTTGTAAGGAGGATGAAGAATAAAAGATACGTATTGCACCAAATCAGGGCGGGTACTGCTTCCATTGTTCTAATATAAAATTAATCCCGATAGTAACACATCACGGAATGCGGCGCGCGTCCTTATATGGAAAGTCTCATATTCGCGACAGTGAGGCGCTGGCAGGGTCGCCATGTATTGATGTAGTAAGAGGAGACGAGTAAAAGGCACGACGGATGTTGTTACACTGCTTTATTGTTATAAAGACAATCCTAATTAAATACAAAAGGCATGATGCAATGATACAAATAATTATATTAATTAGCATACCACTACACTATTCTTCATCTATTTAAGGGTGATATGACCTGTTTGTATATATATTATTAATAGAATTAGGATATAATAGAATAGTAGAACTAAGTTATTGTGTCATTTAATGTTAATTAAAGGGTATACCATGTCCTAATTATAACCAGCTTGAATTTACCATCAAACAAGAATTGAGGCTATAATTTCACTTTGATGTTAACAGAGCTTTAATAACAAGATTCATTTACGTAGATACTAAGTGTACACTCGTAGATACGCTGTTGTTAAATTAACATGTCCTTAAAGTAACTTTGATTATAGTAGAATGGGACATAGACTTAAAGCATCTAAATCAATTCACCTGGGTCACAAAAGTAGACTAAATTCACCTATGTCGTAGACTATTCACCTAAGATTGATAGGGTGAATTAAGTCTACTTGGTTAAGGTGCTTTAAGTCTACTCCACCATTATGTCATAATGTCTTAGGCGATGCTCGCGGCTTTGCTTGCGAAAAAGTTAAAAAAAAAATATTGCATTAATTCCAAAGGAATCTATTTCCAGGAAGATTATAATCCAGGACAAAGTTTCATTCAAGTTCTAAGTTGCATTCACATGCATTTAACCGTTTATGTCTGATTTAGCCACGAATATATTAAACGTCCAAATCATCCCAAGGGAACCTGCGTACGGGATAAATTATCCTATGTCCTATTCCTGGATGCAAACTATCTGTGTGCCAAGTTTCAGCTTAGTCCGTACAACAGTTAGAGCGTGAAGGAGGTACAAACATCCAAACATCTTTACAAACTTTCACATTTATAATATTCAGACTTCTCTAGTTAGTCTATAGTCTTTAGTCTATAAACAAAATCAACTTGGTTATACTATCAGTCCTATCAATGTATCGCATTTCATCGGTAAAGTAGCGGGTAGTACAGACGAGCGTTTAAATATCGACGAAGCGTGAGGAATGCCGATTATAAAATAAATAGGACTTTTATAATTTACAGCGTTTCAAAGCTAATTTTGTCACATCTTCTTCTTATATGTAAAATTCAATTGCTGTTCGTTAGTCTCGCTAAAACTCGACAACGGCTGGACCGATTTGCTTAATTTTGGTCTTGAATTAAATGTAGAAGTCTAGGAAAGGTTTAAAAGGTAAGTAAATTGTAGGTTTTTTTATTCATTCTAATGCAATAGGAAGTTTGCCGGGTCAGTTAGTACTACAATATTATACATAAAAAAATTTAAATTAAAAATATATTACAAATACGTTACTTTTTATGTCAAAATTACTTTGTAACCGCGCGTTCTAACCGTTCGTGTGTATCAAACTACATTATATTAATGAGATTGTCCCCACACAAGCCGTGATTCTATCTCACGCCTACGAGCGCCTACGAGGTGCTACAATCCGCTACGAACGCTACGACGCGCTACGAACTTTATAGAGCCAGATAAAATCCATGTTTTATCTACAATTTTCTTTGCTTTTTATTGGGCGTACTGTCACGTCCCATTAACTAGAGGCTTCTTTTAATCCGATGATATTCTAGATATGTTTTGAGGATGATACCTATGGTAGATGGTAGATCGTAGAAACTATACTTTTTAAAACTACGTCGTGACTCTACTTATGTAATGTAAATAAGCCAGTATTTAGGTCACTGTCATTTACAAGATTATTTTTCTACAAGTAAGGCTATTTCACACATTAATTTTATTTTTCTGGAAATAAGTAAAAAAAATTATAGGTTTTTTTTATTAGTATCTAATACAATATTCGTGGGTCATAAAAAATGCACCATCATCTATAATAATGTCAGTTCACCTACTATTACGAACCATGACCTTAAATGCAAAGTTCCACAATCAAATAGTATTAGATAGAACTACCTTAAAACACAGGGTTCAAGCTATAATTTAGAACATGTCCACACGAACCCATCTCGATGATTCACCCAATACATCGCGTGTCGGATAAAGGTATCGACACATTACACGAACTCCAATCTGACTAAATTAAAAAAAAAATCATTGATCGATTTTCTGAGAGATTATACAATTTTTACCTTTTTCACAATGAGTTGCTTTATGAATTTGTTTTGATCGGAGTAAAGCAAAATGAACCTTAGTTGTTTTGTTTTTCGCGTTAGCTTATAAACACAAGTAAAAATGTAGGTAGTCAGTGGCAGTTTGTCAATTTATTTGCTCTGAAATTTTCCCCGGATGCAATAGAAAGCAAGAAATCCATTTATAATGTCAATAAATATAAATAAAATATTTAATTTAATAACATTGTTAATGGCAAAATTCGGCGCCCTTAAGAAATGCCCAGGGCCAGTATTTGAAAACAACACATATCTATTACATACATACAACATACATACACACATACATTGACATGTAGTCAAAAGGTGGACTATGCAGTCAGAATAAAGTTTCCATTGTGTTAGTATAATGTGCGCAGACCTTAACCAAAGTTCATGATGAACTGATATCAAATGGCGCATAATCAGCTATTTCGATCACGTGCGCCAACTTTCCATTCTTAATTGCGCTGTCAATCTCCCAACGTAATACCTCTATGAGCAGACTCGTCAGGAAATTACAGAATAACAGGTGCGGTTATAGACTTAATGACTTTTGGAAGTTATTCAAAAAAGTTATTTTATATTGAAACATATTATGTGTTACCTCGATTTTTTCAAATCAGTAAAAAATAAAGACCTGTCCTGTCATCCATGTCATTCCTTCGTATACAAACGAAAAAAGTATTCCGCCCTACATTGCATGTGTCCTTATCGTGATTACGATAATACAAATGAAATATCATATTTTTTGGTACACAAGCAAATCCCTTTAGATTAATGCTTTTTCTGTTGTTGTTCACGACAAACAGTATTTTCTAAATGAATTGGAACAACGGACTGAATAAGCCATCGTTTCTTTTCGCACCTAACTTCATTGCCATACATTTTAAAGGGGTAATTTGACAGAAATAAAATATAATAAAAAAAAATGTGAAATCCAAAAATATTTGCATACAGAATTACAGACACAGGTAAAAGATCCCGACATAACTTAATAGACTATACAATTTTGAACCCTTTATCTGTTGTTTTTGAAACCGAGCCCTGCCCAATTACTTAAAGAATACAATTTTCTTACCTAATATCGTAGAGTAGTTCTAAACTTCGAACTTAGCTTGAGTTATTTGGTCGAATGATCAAATTGGACGAGGCCTGGGCCTAAGTCACTCTGTATTTACTCCCCACTGGCTCGGAGCCAAAATCGACTGTGTATTATTCGGAATCATATTGCTATTGGAAATAATAGCCGAGTATTTGGTGCATTGGGCTGATATTTTTTGTTGGGTTAGAAAAATATTTATCGTTTATCAGTGGTGGACAGTGACAGAATATGCTGTGTTTGAAATGTTATCTGTACTATATTTTCAAAATATATGGCACAATGTTTAAAATTCTGGACTGCTGTTGAAAAGAGTTTTGGGTTCGATTCTCGGCAAGGCAGATAGTCTATTAATTGAAATAATGACTTATGGTGGAATTTTGAACGCAGAATAGGTCGTCTAGTTTTTTTAATCCTACTTTATCTTTATATAATTTGCTATTTTAGACTTTGCCCTATTGGTAGCTAGCTGCCATGTGAACATATAAACATGGTATAGCATACAAATATGAAAGCCTTATATAATTATGATTAAACTCTTAAAAGTACGTCTAATATTTCAAAGTGCAATATGGAAAAGCCAAATTCATCTTAACTAAAGGGTAACCTATTTACAAATTATGCCAAGTTTTATGAACTTCTAAACTAATAACTAGTCCATCTAAACTTACTTCATCATTGATTCCAATTGAAAATTTTTCATTACATGCCAAAACTTGAAATGTCCGAAACTTTCAATACTTTGAGAGAAGTTTCATTTAAGAATTTGGACCAATACCATTAATAAATCTAAGTACCTTTTCGTTCCAAATACGAGTATTAGGTGTATCAATATTGTAAGTAGAAATAAGTGTATTATTACAATGTAAAGATTGTAACTGAAATGTCAGTTTCTATTACATGCATCTCTCTCGCACTGTGATTTTGTTCAAGTGTTAAAAAGAGACGTAAGAATAAATGAGTTACGTCTTGTAGTCCCAATCTTTAATGGAAGAATACTTGATAAAATAGAAATACATTTAGTGGCTAATATAAATTTTGAAAATTAAAGTTCGACGTACAAATAGTAGGAATTTAAATTTTATCATCTTGTAGTTTAAAAACCTTGTCGTTATTTAGATAGATACAAATTGCTTCTGATTTAAAAAAGAAACCGATTACTCGAAGCTGTTAACAGGATTTTTAAAGTGATAAACAAACAGAAGCCATTTTAATTTTCTTTCACTTCTATCGAAAGTGCAACTAGCTTTCGGGACTCGTTAAATAAAGAAAAAATAAATTGCTAACCGGTACCGTCCAGCTTAATAAGACCCCTCACTATCTCGATCGTACACTATACTATGTTTTTCTTTATGGACTGTATGTAAAATTGAAAACACAAAAAAATTGTTTGTTCGATTATGTAGCTTACAAAATAATAATAATTAAGATGGCTACTAAGTAATTATATAATTTTTAATTATTCGTATTAAAATTCGCAATCACTTAATTTAGACAACCTTATGCTTTACTTTTTTATCCTACGTTGGATTTAAAGAAAATATAATTATTATAATAAATGTTGGTATTACACATTTTCTATTAAACATACTGAAAATACTTTTATACTTTCAGCATAACTAAGATTTTGCTATAATATTCAGAGTTGGTAAAACTTTAGCTTATTTATGGCCAACTTAATACACTGCGCTTTTATAATTAATTCCTTTAAGCTTAGGACCAAAAGTCAGTGTAAAATATATCCAGCAATGTTGCTTTTATATTTCCCAGCAAATTATGTTTTTATTAATACAACAGTATTGCTTTATCATTTATTTCTTCTAATACATTTCAAATCATACTTTGGTTGGTCCTTCTCGTATATTATTTCCCCTAATACAAGTTTAATCGGAGGTCAACTTACAATGGTCAATATAGGGTTGCCCTCCATTAGAACTTTCCCGGATTTGAACTAGATTAGAGGACGCACGGAAATGTCCGGAGAAGGTTTTAAAAAATGGTTTGATTAACACCCGGGCTTCTTTTGTATCAAAGAAATTCCGATCAATTGAAAGTTGAGTAACACAACATGTAAATAAATTGTTGAATTTTTTTTTAATGTACGAGAAAAGTTACATTTTTGTCCAAATCTCTGAGGTTTGCAATTTTTTTGTCTAAAAACAACATTTTAGATAATTTCAACCCTATTCATACATAACTTTTTTAGGGATCAAGTTATACTGGTCGCATGTGGTTCAGTATTGGGTTTTCGCCGACTCTGTAATTGCGTGTGAATTCACGTAACAGATGTGATATCTGCTATTCTTGTATTTTTTGTTCCTGCCTGACTAAAGCCGTTTTAGATATTATCGGATTTGCGAAAGCTTTCGCTGTCAATGGTGTTTTTCTGTGAGTATTTTTAGTATTTCGGAATATCGGAATATCAAATACTCGTATCTGTATCGGTGAATCGAAAATATAAAACAAAATCTGTTTTAATAAAAGAATTATCTTGTTTCTGAGTTTTTAAAATTATCAAGCCAATAATACCTATTAAAAAGTCTATCTTTCATCATTATAACTTATAATTGTCCTACTGCTGGTTTCGGGTCTCACAATGTAAAGACTACAGGCCATAATCCACGCTGGCCAAGTCTTAGTGCAAATTGGCAGACTTCACATACCTTTGACGTCCTTATAGGAAGCTATCATGTATGCAGGTTTCAAGGGATAATTAGTTTCTAATATGGCCATAAATTTTTGAAAATTAGAGGTGCGTGGGATTGGATTAAATTAAGATGGCGTTAGTTTAACCATTTATCCATCGAGATTCTAAACATTTCCTCTTGTAAGAAAGTTAGTCTCCAACAAGTTACCTAACTGATGGCAGCATCAATCGCATGAACAGTAAATTGAAGTGATTTCTCTCAGTTGTCCGGAAATTAAAATTAATTCAGTTTCACGACGGCGACTGAAGCGAATGAAACATCACAGCTGTTAATATTCTGTATCTCTGAGTGACTTTATGAATTTCAAACAACTTAATTTTTTCACTGGAAATTCCTTTGTTCAGTCTCAGAAAAATTAGGAAATTATTTATCTGTAACTTCTCGTGTTACCCGACTGTCTGAAGAATATTTTTCAAGCGTATGTATGTCTGTTTCTTTGGCACTCTTTTGAGCTTTCTTTTAAGTATATTTTTTTTGTGTTACTTTTACCCTACCCCAACTTTTAGTAGTCGAGTTTTGTTTTCTATTAATTAATACTAGTTACAGAAGTAACGGCACTAATTGTATCATAAATAGATTTAAGTTTATATAGATTGACTTTACTGATTACAAATCCTATCCTTGCTGATAGATAGGTTTAGTTGCCAACCACAGTATACAAATCTGTATTATACAGTACTTAAATACTGTCTCGTTCATTTATAATTTCATTTTTGCTATGCCACCAGATATTATATAGAATCTTAGTACGATAGTGGAAGTGGGTACTGTATTCATTCACTAATTACTCAGTTTGAAATTTAATTCGGTGCTTCTCCAGTTTTTCATTAAGAAGACTAAGTTAAATCTCGTTGCCTTAAGTTTTAAGTATGGTACTTAAATAATGTGCTAACGTATCTTGAAATTTTTATTCAGTATTTTCTTTGACTTATTAACTTTAAAAGACCGGGCAGACGTGGTGCAATATATTTTATCTGTATATTTTGGTTGACCGCATTTCTACATCAAGTACTCCCGAACTATAGTTTTCATCTTTTGTAAATGCTCATCTTAACGGACATTTTTTGCTATGACAGCGTTGCAATAAGTCCGATATTTTAGCTGGTTCCTTGAAGTATCACTATATCTACCGGGTTCAACTGTGGTCCTAAATCATACTCGATACCTTGAAAATATAATAATACATCACCATTTTTTATTAAAATCGTTCCAATCGCTTAGGAGGAGTACAGTGACAAACACACTCATGCAAATTTTTTAAAATAAAATTATTAACTATTTCTGAAACTATTAAAAACATTAATTCCTGTGGCGTTTTACGAATACTTTTCTCTTTTCCCTATTTAACGTTGAAAGTTGCTAATAAAACTAAAACTGTACCAGTGTAAGTTGGTCTCGGTTTGCCTTCAGTTCAGCTTTAAATGTAGTTCTCCGTATATTGGAATTGTTCAGACCATTTGCCATAAGTGAAACTCCGACCAGTATAACTTGAGCTGTGGCTAAAATATTTAAAATATTCAATTTTATTTTAGCGGAATATAAATTATGTTATTGCTATCGTATCAAGTTATTGCCACACTTCATTATTTTATAATAGTTGGTTTTTATCTTTCTGTATATAAATCTAAATGCTTTGTTTCTTCGGTACGTAATACTTGAACGCACCCTAATAACATTCAAAGGTCTTTGAACCACAGTACCGCAAGCTCGAATAACAATAACATAAAAATAACATTGTATTCGTAGTTAAGGCATTAGGCATTAAGTTGTTATTTTTTATGTTATTGCGTACATTCTGTGTTGCGTGCGTGGATAATTGTTGGTGAGGGAGTATTATATACTGTTATGTTACGGTATATTATGTAATGTAATACATACTTTTAAGTTACGATATGTTATCAACCAATGACTGTAAGTTATCGAAAAAGTTGAGAAAAATATAAATCAAGATGACACGGCTGTCAATATTTTTCTAAAATCGGGGTTTTTACTTTTCTTGCGTAAAATAAGTTAATGCTTGACAACACAAACTTTCTTAAAAGGAATTATGTAAAGATATAAATTAATCTTTTCTCTCTATAAAACGTCGTTTTGGGGAAGGATAAAAACCCTACACCCCACCAAACAATTTGTAGGCTCTAAAGAAATTTAGATTTTTTCTTATTTACATTAAATACGTTTTCTTACGTCGATTTTTGGTCTTAAAACAGACAGACAGACAAACTTTGGTATTTATCTTATGGAATGTATTAACTCCCCAACATGTACTAACTGTCTAATATTACTCATATAAATCATGTAAGGACATGAACTATGATTTACCCGATATTGCGTCGGTTATTCGCAATCATCGCGAACAGAACTTATAAATAAAAATATTATTTGCATTGGCTCTGATCCAGGCGGAAGTCAACAGTGAATATGAGAAAATATATTAAAATTACGGATATCTGGCCAGCAATATATTATTATACATAGCTATGATAATTTAGTTATATTATCATACTCATAAATACTCATAATTTTAAAGATCTATGTGTACGTTGTTCGAGCGCGCTCAATAAGGAGTTTTATTACTGTTATTGGTAAAACTGTTACCTATTATATCCCATGGGAACAAATTAGTTTTCTATATTTAAAAAATTCCCAAAATCAGTTCTGTCATGTAAGTTACAAACATGGAAAGTTTTATCTAAATCAATCGAGCGATTTTGACTCAATAAGGATATTATTATTATGTTAGTAAACATTCATCCCCCATTTTTCACCTTAACTATTAATTTTTCTTCAACGATATTCATACAAAGTGTCATACAAATTAATTAAGTTTTAACCAACAATATATTGTTGTTAGGAAATAGGATGAACTTTATTGATCTCTTTGTGAATTTTACGATAAAACAATCCGGAGAATGAAGTTTTATCTTTAAAAGATAAAATTCAAAAGTTCAGGGGTCAAGAGTTATTGGTCTCAGGAATTGTCATTGACTGCCAGGCTTCAACGGGCTTCGAATAGCTCTTAAACTTTTAATTTGGTTTGTCTCCATTTTCACTGCGCTATTGAACGAAGAATAGCATTTCCGCTGTTTTGTGGAACAAAAACAGTATTTCTTGCATAATTTTATATATCCGAAATTAAAAGATATTTCAAGAGACCACCAAAACTATGAGAAATATTGAAATGCTGTCATAGCAAAAGTTGTCCAATATGATGAGCATTTACTAAAAGTTTTAAAAGTATTTAAAGTCGGTAAGCTCGAGATTTCCTACTATGGAAAACTAGCAAAGTATATGAGATAAATTATGATGGTTAAAACTACTTAGATACTATAGTTCAAACCAGTTACTAAACTTCTGTTGTACAGAGTTCTTTAACAAACAATCGTTTCCGTAAAACAATCCGAACATCTAAAAGAACCTTTTCCGCGTAATATAATACTCTATTAACTTTATTCTTGGCTGATGAATTCGTGTTCCAAATTCCAGTGGAACAAATGAAATTCAATATTTCTGTCGGAACATTCAATTGAAATATTCGACGTATAATTTTTGAAATGGATATGCTTATAATGAAAAGATGTCGTAATGGAACAAAAGTTAAGTAAATTATGGGATTCGTTATGTGTAGATTAAGATCGATACAATTATTTTGGCGACCCCGTAGCCTAGTTGGTAGTGACCCTGCTTGCGAAGCGAGGGGTCCCGGGTTCGATTCCCGGCCGGGGCAGATATTTATGTGACAGATAAATGTTTGTTCTCGCGTTACCTATCTCACTATCTCAGCCCGTCGTCTGTCCCAGTTTACGGCATTGCACCTTAAACTTCAAAACGGCCAGTCGTAGTGAAGTGCAACCGCAGGCATGCAGTGAAGTTAAGAAGCTTCAAAGACTCTTATCCTATAGTGACTCAGGTCGACGGGATTAGGGTTGTCACTTGCCACGTAACACATTTTTTTTTATCGGTAAAAAAAAAAAAATTGTTGACAAGACTTGACTGCGCCAAAAATAAGGTATTTATGTTTTTATGTAAATTTCTTTACAACGCTCTACAGCCTATAAGCTTCATAGATTTCAACCTGTCAGCTATCATATTTTTTCTCCATTGTGGGAGTTACATGGACTATTTTTTTTTATTAATGATTACTACTCGTAATTTTATATTATGCAGGTATTTTTGATAATCTACAAACTGCTTTAATTACGTAAGAAGATGCTACTTGCTGTACGGACGCGGCATGTCAATAGTGCACAAACTTCAAATACGGTCTCTGTGTGACTTCAGAACTTCAGTCAAAGACATTCTTGCCTTGCGAGTGTTTCGGAGCTTTTAGAGTAGGGCTGCGAGGAAATTTAAATTTATTTTAATAATTTTTTTAACATTTGAGTATCATGTTAAAATGTGTTGTAGTTTTATTAAGGCTAGACTATCCGCTCTTTCGACGAAATTCGACCAACTCGTCAAGTCAAACAAAAGACTATAGACTATAGACAATATTTCTGGCTAACAGATGTCATTGACAATATAGACTGCTTCTCACCGGGGCTTTCCGTGTGATTTGTGCGTATTAAATGCCATAGTAGTAACTATTTAATTTTGTTTGTTTTATTTTATTTTATTCTCAGGTTTCGTTTTAGTTTCTACTTTAAATAAATTAATAACACGTGTATGTGTTATACATGAAGTTTACTTTGTGCACATCCTTTTATAAACCATTAACTATGGCAAACTTCTATGACAATTTAAATTGACAAATCGTTAAGTGACCTGTCATTTCCTAAAACAATAAATAATTTAATTTAAAAAGAAATTCTAAATATGAAACTTGAAAGAGTGACAACCCTGGCGCTCGACTCCGTCTAAACACCCGCTCTCAGTGACTAATTAAGGCGGTCGCTAACTTTGCACATTTGTTACGTTCGTTTGCAGTCGCTCTCTTTCTGTGCTATTCTCATTACGTCATGCTGATAAGGTGATACATACTGCATAAATGAAGTCATTTTCATCATCATCATCATCATCATCATCACAGCCCGACTATTAAAAATTGAGGGGACAAAAAAACTTCATTATGTTAAAAGCGGTGAAGCCAAGGTACTAGAACGTGCCAAAAAAATTAAAATATACATTAAAAAAAAATTACCCTTCTTGTTTGGTTTGGTAATAAATAAGTATCTAAACTTGTTACACGTTACAGGAAAATAAATGACATTTTGTTTAAAACGAGAACGTATAAAAAATTGTGTTCGTACATCACAGTCTTTCACAATTTTCTACAAGTTCCGACACCAGCCGACGTCCCTGACGGATATAGCGGCATATCCGAACGAGCTGGGAAAGATCTATTGTAGATTGGGCGACGTTCATACTTTATGTAGGAGTACCTACATGTTATGTAATAATATTGGTGAAATAATAATAGCAGAAGTTATAGTGACCATTTTTAGGGTTTGGTAGAAAAATACCTACTTTACTTAAAACTAATCATCACTTGCTTCGGTGAAGGAAAACATCGCGAGGAAACCTGTTCACCTAACAGTTCTCAATAAAGTTTTCAAAGGTGTGTGAAGTCTGCCAATCCGCACTAGGCCATCGTGGTCGACTATGACCTATACACCTCACACAGTGAGAGGAGACCCGAGCCCAGCAGTGGGACAGTGGGTTTGCTATGGTTGGTAGTGGCCATTTTTACATGTCAAAATCGTAAAAAATCTTCTGAAAAAGGGAACCAAAGTTAAACTATTCACATTATATAACAATAGATACTATAATGCAATTTCCTATTTTAATCCGACAATTAATCTTATTTAATATACTGCCGTTAGAACAGCGTAGAGTCCTATCTAAGGTACCTAACATCAATGGAGACGATATTTTTTCATTAACCTCCTGAAGGCGGTAGTTTGTTAAATCCCAATTAAGAAACCATCAGTCTTACTTGACAGGATCTCAGAGCGGACACACGGCTCCTCCGAACAGCGAGCAAACACATGAATCATGCTACTTCAAGAAATACTTTACATAGAATCTAGAACTGTAGTTTTGTTAGCCAGTGTGATTGCAGTACAGATTTTAAAATCTGGAAAATATTTTGTCAAACAATATGCTTTCAGTTGATATCTGGATAGTAATAAAAATCAAATTTTGCTACTAAAATAAAGTCAGAAGAGTTTCAAAACTGCTAATTTCAAAATATTACTTGGTAAATTAAAACATACCTTAGCGCAAAAAGAGGTAGGAACAATGATACCGATTGTAATTACAATAGTTCTTTATACATTAAAATCATTGTATAAATAAAGGATCGCTGATTAAACATCAATTGATTTATGTATAAATGAATCCTCTCTGATTATTGACTGGACAAGTCGTATCTGTCGACAAAATCAGACATCGAATGTGAATTATACGACGTCGGACCAGATTTTAGTCGCAAGTTTGAAACCGTACCTATATCAATCTATTTAAAAAAAGTTACTTGCTGCCCAATCTGTCTGTCCGTATGTACGTCGACATTTCAGGCCTCTGGAAGTAGGCTTTGTGATTGATTGAGGCGCCTCATTCCCAGTCATGTACGTAGGTGGTTCCTATATAAAAGTACATAACGACGAGAATTTCCTGTACAGATTATAAATGAATTATTCAGTTAGCTGACTTATTACAAGGGAGTCCCGGACTACAATCGAAATTCGACCTTAAGCTGTTTTTTGGAAGGGTTACTTTACATTGATGTTCAATGTAAAATGTTTTTTGTGATTTATTACAAGTATTTGTAACACATGTTGGATATTAAATTTAGGTTTAAGCACCTTTTTCTGTGTAAAGTTTAACTGTGCCATATCTCAAATGCCTCTGTGAATTATATTTTTTTCTTAAAAAGGGTGTACTAACAAAATTATCTCTACATTAATCACCAAACCTAAGAAGGTTTAAAAAGATCCATAAAATGCTTAAAACAGTTTTAAGCAGTGTTATGTAATTTATTTGCACACAAATTAAACGGTAGTATTTATGTCTAACCTACACCAATTCCTGCATAATTCCTCCTAGAATTATCAAACCTGTCACTCCCACAATTTAAAACGAATCCAATGACACCTCGAATATAATAATCCTTCAAGCCAATATACACACATACGTAATTTCACCTACACACACACACACATACACAAGCACCTACAGACGCACGTACACATACAAACACTAGCGCCATCTAGTAATAACAAATGAAAAACTAACAGTACCATGTATTGTTTCAGACGAGGAGCTAGTGTTCCGCGACCGCTGGGGAGGACTCACGCTGTTCAACGTCAAAAACTACACCACCCGGCTGCTTATGAACAACTCCACCTTTGTAAGTAACTGAGGCACTGTCTTGAGCTTAGTTTAGCTAACTAACCAAAACTGTTACTTAGTTCTTTCTTTCGTGTGAGAAACTATAAACCTACTTGTTTTGTTTTGAAAAAATCAGTAAACAATAACTATTTACTTATATGAAGTAACTAAATCGGTAGATGTATCGTGTTTTATAAAGCCTTAGATTACAAAATGGGATTACAAGTCGCAACCCATTTATTGCTGCGTCTCACATTTACACTTAAAACAAATTCGAAAGAGACGCTAGAGTAGTAAATTACAAAACAATCCCATTATTTATCTAATCATTTTAAGTAAGTACTTATTCATACTCTAACACCCTGCACTTTATACAAACTTTTCACGTCTCTATAATATTTATTTCCCTACTTTAATAACGCCTTAAACAACGAAAATAAAATAGAAGTGGGGAGGCAAATGTTGGCGCATCTGTTTAACACGAGATCTTCTCAAGCGTCAAGACTTGCTCATTGTCTACAGCTTTATTTAGACTGTGTGCATAAGGCAGTTGCTCTGTTGATAGCGTTCAGCTAGTTATGGTATGAAGATAGCACACGGGTTGACAGTGATATTATCCCATGTCGCCCATGGACGTAGTAACCAACTAACAGTCCCGCCTTAGTCCTACTCGAAGTTTGTTACGATGTCCATGGGCGGCAGGGGTTGGTGGCACTGTCAGCTCGTTTGCTATCTTAATAACATAAAAAAAGGATATGCGGGACACTAGCTTACTTAGGCTTAACTATAATGTAGGTATCTGTCCCATAAAGCCGATGATAATGATAGGTATCGTCTAACGAGACTTAAGGAACTTTTTATTCTAATGATCTAAATTATTTTTTCTTAATTTTTTTATGATGTTATTTATATTGTAAATTTTGACGTTCGTTAAGTGAGCCATTATTTCCTAAGACGAAATAAATGATTTGAATTTATCGTGACAAACTTTGAGTATGACTACAGGGAGGCTGTTAGTTGATTAGTTGTTTAATATTTACGATGTTTACTGTGAAAAAGTTTCATTCAGGGAGCTCTGCAGCATTTAGAATTATAGGACTCGCACTAGCAAAATGCTAATAGGGTTATACAAGACACAAAAATACTAAAATTATAATAAATTATGATTTCTTTTTCTTTTTTATGGTAAGTTATCCTATCTGATGGTCAGCGGTGATTTCCATCAGAACTTAGATGACGCGTTTTAAATTAACCCAGTCATAATATTTTGTTTATTATTATTATTTTTAACTAGCAATTACGGGCGGCTCCGCCCGCGTAATTTTCCCGTTTTCGCAATATTTTTTATTGCTGCTCCTCTCCTATTCATCTTAGCGTGATGTTATATAGCCTATAACCTTCTTCGATAAATGGACTTACACCAAAAGAATTTTCAAAATCGGTCCTATAGTTCCTGAGATTAGCGCGTTCAAACAAATAAACTGTTTAGCTTTATATTATTAGTATAAATGAATCCCAATTTTCAGCAAACTTAACTTTTACTACCTCCATGTCGTTTTCTTTTACGAATCAGAAAATAAATTACCACTTATCGCTTACTCTTCGTTAATAAGACGAGCAACACCACGATTCTTTGAACATACGTGATTTTAAAAGACGAAAAGGAATAGCTGTGGAGAAAATATTAGCAGTGATTTTTCAGAAAGGTTTTAAGACTTATTTCACCATTTCACTCTGGCTCTTTACAAACAGAATGTCAGAATGTAGGTTGCAGAAACACTTTCAGTATACGTGTAAGGTATTTTATTTAATTTAAAATAAATTTATACTTAAGTCAATTATTTGTACTTAATTATATTGAAACAGACACAAAGTACGTATGTACTAATACAGATTTCATTTTATTTACGAAATATCTAACTTATCATGTTCTCAAATAAAGTTGTAAAAAGGGGGCGCCAAAAAAAAAAATATAAATTTTATTTTCTTTGTCATTTTCATCCGATGTTGCCATACCTGTAGACAAAACAGTTGAAACAAAAATCATTGTTTTTAAAAGTACCCTTAATGTAATCTAAATTAAAAAGACGCAATTGACCTTATATCAGTCTATCTAATCAGCTAGCACCTTTAGATTGTAAGCGAATTGGAGATAAGAACTCCCTGGTGCTGTAGCTTCATGCATATTCTATTAGACTCACTTGAAGTTGCCCTACTCTCATTACGACGAGCCGTGCAACTGTTACCATGCCGGACAGCCGTTCACGAGTCTTTGAATCGATTGCTGAAGTAACAATTTGAACTAGTTTACCCGTCCTCGCTTCGCTTCGGTGTACCTTTTACCTGGTATAATCTTCATTTAAGCAAGAAACATGCCAAGTTGTTGACTTAAGTTTGATTGGTTTTGATTAATGACCGATGATTAATGACTGTTGACACTGATTGCTCAGCCGCGCAAATAACATAAAAATAATGACGTCATAACATAACAATGGCGTAAAATATTTATTACTTGAAATAGTTATTTTGGGACCAGTATATTATTACATAAAGAACATGATTTGTGTTACCACAATGAGGATGCCGGTGACTGCAGGACTTCTAATGGGTCCTGGGTTTGATTCCCGACAAGGCATTTTGTAAGATTAATTTTAATTTTGTTCTTGGTTTGGATATGCATATTTTAGTTTGGTTGATCCCTTAGCTTTCCACATTATAAATATATTTTTCCAGACATAAATTTCAATGTACGTAAATGCTCACAAAATAAGCATCTTTTTGTTAATTCGCATTTGCATCGGTGTAACAGGAGCCCATGAAATCTATGATGGTTACATGCAGTACATTGATTAAACGCTTGTCCCAATAATTAATTTGTCCGAAAGCTTCCTAATGATACTTACACAGAATTACCGCAGTTTTACAAAAGATAATAATGCCTACACAAAATTCCCCCAGTTTTACAAAATATAATAATACCTACACAAAATTCCTCCAGTTTTACAAAATATAATAATACCTACACAGA
>LGAG01000228.1:796713-812774 GCA_001278395.1 Lerema accius
ACAATACTCTCCGGTTTATTTAATGGGTTGATAAGATAATCTTATGTAAATTCTCTAATTGGCAACCTTATTTATACATAATATTATCTTATCTTATTTATATTTTATAATGCTTTTGCTTTAATAATCTTCTAGACTAAATAATATATTCTTAAGGCAGATTAGTTTTGATTAATTATTTGTTAACAAAACATTTTTACTTGTAATTTTCCTCCTATTAAATCTTGTTTCCGGAAATCAAATAGAGATGTCGCTGTTCAGTGACTAAAAGTAAACTACTCTGTGTTCCACAGACTCGTACTGGACGGAGCGGCACGGGTGCGGCGGCGCGGGCGGCGCGGGTGCGGTGTGGCGGCGTGCGGGAAACCTGCCACCACGCCGCGTGCTGCTGGTACATGCTGCCGCCGACCAGCGTGTGCCGCCCGACCACGCGCTAGCGCTGGCCCGTGCACTCATCCGCGCCGGCGCACTCTACTCCCACCAGGTGCCACATTTAACCCCGTAGCCTAGTCACTACCAACTGGTAGTGACCCTGCCTGCGAAGCAAGGGTTCCCGGTTACGATTCCCAGCTGGGGGAGATGTTTATGTGACTGATAAATGTTTGTTCTCAGGTCATGGGTGTTAGTCATGTTCTTTGTGTTGTCCATGCCACCCGCGACACAGGGAGTCCTACTGCGGGGGTTTGAACGGGACTCCCTCGTCGCCAACGTCTAACTAAAGTTTAGTAAAATCAAATGTTATTACCCCCAGGTGTACCCTGACGAAGGCCATAACTTCGAGCGATCGACTCTCCATCTTCACAAGACCATGGAACAATTCTTCGACGACTGTTTCGGACCGGTTGAGTTGGCGGATTGGGACGCGGCGGGAGTCGGGGGATTGTTCCCCTTCAGGGATTAAGACGCTCACGGGGAGGCAACCCCTCCGATCAGGTTTTATCAAGATCCCGTCACGGGATGGTGCTCCGTTTAGAACAGATCTGGAGCTTGTATATATGCAGAATGTGTAGAAAACTTCGATAATGTGATTCAGGATGAATGTCGCGACATCTGTTGAGCGGAGAGTGTAAGAGAACTGTTGTGTTTACGGATGAAAATGGTTTTATTTTTGTTTACCTTTGACAGACTAGGTAAAAGTTGCAATTTACAGAGGGATTAAATAAACTTACAACACTTCGACAAACACTTATTTTTTTTTTTTATTAAAAACAAATATTAGATATCAAAACTGTATTAAAACCAAAAAATCTGATGATGAAAATAATACGTCTTGGTCGTGCCCTTGAAAGTACGTACAGAATTTAGATGGTATTTTTCATTTACCTCGACTATCCACTATCCATTCATTAATTCGATTTATCTCTGGCTCACTAAATATAATGATACGTACTTACCTACCTATTTACATTTTGTCAATGATAAAGATTGTTATTTATTTTACTTTTAAATTTACTTATTAATGGTTATTGTTAATATTGTTATCAGATGAGGCTGTGCGACCGTTCGATATGATGCTACATATGTGTGATAATATCGGTGTGGATGAATAGAATTTTATTTAGGGAAATGGATAAATTAGTGCAACTATAATATATTTTTAATTTGATTTATTAATTCAACTGAACCCAGATAATTCGTTTTATTGACCATTAATTTCATCAGCTTCAATCAATTCTAAAATAATTCAAGCTGGTACAAAAAAGACATCTAAATGCACTATGTATATAGATTTAGATATTTATTTAATAGGAATTAAATGGATCTTGTTAATTTACTGTTGTATTTCTTTATTTATTTTTGTTAATATTATATACCTACCAGTATTACTGTACTTAGTCAACTGTGGATTATGATTGGGTGGATAAATGGATAGGATGTGGAATTTTTAAGTTTCGTCATTTTAGTGGGTTGGTGCAAATTTAAATGTATAAATTCAATGTTAAATTTATTCTGATGACAACATCGATGGACAGAAACTGCCAATAACTCTGAATTAATAATTATATAGTTTTTATTGATCTCAAGTATTATGAAGGCTCTACCAAAAATAATGAGGTAATCTTATTTGAATACATAAGACCTTAGAAAAAGTAATAAAAATGCCAAATAAGACGCTACGTTCAGAAGTATCACTGTCTGCACGAGCTTTCTTAGTTTTTGTCCCACACAAAAATGATATTAGTTGTAAACATGTTAACATTATTAGATGAATTTACTCTTGATTTCACCTTGCGCTTTGCATGGAACTACTTAATAGTTACTTAATTATTATTTATAGATACCTATAATGATATCTCTAGGAGATGCAATTTAAAAAAATTTCCTCAATTGTACTAATCCTATCCTAACTTCTGACTACTTGGTATAAAATGGATAATTGCGAACATTTAAAAATATATTGTTGCACTCGTATTTTCAATACATAATGTTCATATTGATTCATGGATGGATATATAGACATTTTAAGTATTATATACTTGAAGTAAATAGATATATTGTTATTATTATGGTGCATAAATTTAATATTAAAAAAATAATTCAAGAATTTTACGTCTTAATGTTAAGCCTAAATACATTGATGTTAGATAATAAATGTCAAACAATGAAACGATTTATTACATAAAATATTATTATACCTATAAATTATTGAAAGCATTGATGTATAATCGTTTATTATTGAATTTATATTAAAATTATACAGACAGTGAACAAATTTAGTAAAAGATATTCTGTTGTTCTCTTAGTATATTTCCAATTGTGTATTTTTATCTTAAATACTGCCATGATAATATCGTACATACTCAAGAGTTGTAAATGTTATAAATAATTAGGTAGTTGAACACCTTATCCTATAAAATTATTACATTTTTATCCTCAAACTCCACATTTATTTAACAAGCGTATTTTAATATAAAACAAATAATATTCCTTAATTATAATTACTGGCTTACTCACACAGGAAACTTTAGCAAAATTATTTTTTTAAGTAACCTTCCTATTAAAATTGTTCACTGACTTGGTATTCCAAGGGTCAAAAACTCTTGAAAAAATTTCTTATGATTATTATAAGGAACAAATGTTCTATATTTTAGTGTATTGTATCAATGTTCAATGTACAATTCTATGTCGCTTTCAATGTCATCATAATGAAAATTAGCTTTAATATAGTACTCAGTGTCCCCTAGCTATATTAAATGTCTATGATTATGATCCGTAAAACGTTGTTCGCGCTATGCCAGTATTTTAGTCGAATGAGAACAATTTTTGGGCAGTTGCAAATAAAAATACTCACACTCAACTAAAATAGTAGCATAGACCGAATAACGCATAATAGATGTCTACTACCTACAATTATTATTGTCAAAATTTTGAGTAGATCTTTTAAATTATTATAGGTGTTGGAAGATCAACTATAATTCAGATTTCTGACAGGGTTCCAATGAATTGGTTCTTTGAATAAAAATATGTATTTTTGTAGTTTATAATCGCTCAGATTAATTTAGATTTTTCTTTTCTACTCGTGGCTCTTCAGAAATCTTAATTTTCAGTTGGAGTAGACAATTATAAAATATCATGATAATGATAACATTTTTAATAAACTGAAGTATTATTTTGTAAAGAAAAAGTGCTGTGACTAATTCGATAGTGTTTAACGCTTTTCTCTATTTGAAAACGTCAAGCTGTAGTCTTGTCATGTTTTATTCTACTACTAAGCTATTTAAATATAGATATTTTTATAAGTTGCATACTCAGTAGTGCTATATCAGTGGATAAAAATTTCACAAAACCTATCCAAACACTAAGGTCACAATTAGTAACTTTTTTGTTCAATAATGTAACTAGCAAAATAGTTCCGGTGGAAACAGACATGAAGCCTAGCTTTAGGGGAATTCAAATATTACGTAACGCAATTTGGGGGAAGGGTGGTATTGTATAATGTTATGATGCGTTACATAAGTGGGAGGGGGATCGAACAACGCGTTACGTCACATAGTTTTTTTATTAACTAAAAAACTAGGGATTATAATTCTGACTAGCAAAATTACAATCTTTGGTAAAAATGGTCATTTGAATGTTACGTAATGTTTAGGGTGGGGGAGGGAGGTTGCAGAAAAAACGTTACGGCGCGTTACGTAAGGGTCAAGAATTTTCAAAAATTGCGTTACGTAATATGAATAACTCTCCCTTTGTAAGGAAGACACAAAAACCTAAAAACAACCTGCACTGACAGGTTAAGAAACTTTCTTAAGTACCTATCTATATTTTTATCCATTGCTAATCCAACTTCCTACAACTGACACTAGATAAGCAACTGACGTACTTACTTTTGAGTAGATGGATTAAAATGAAATTACTTTTGAGAAGTTGGATAAAAGTTTTTTTTTAACTTAAATTAACAAGTAAAATAAGATAAAGCCAAGGGCTTAAATAACATTTAAATAATATTATCATGTGTTCTTCGACCAAATATATTTATTATAGAACCTTTAAGTATCAATGATTAATAGGATCAACATTTCAATTGTAACTAAATTTTGTTTTGTATCTGGAATTTAGAATCAAATTCATGAATAAATTTATCGCTACTTGTGCACGTAGATACCTCATATTGACTTTAAACAGACAGATAAAGTTATATGTATATGATAGAAAATATAGTTTTGACCGACTCATCATGTCGATGTGTTTGTAAGACAACGCTCAGTGACTCGTTGTTGATTTATGTTGATATGTTTTTAAGAAAATAAAAAAGTTGTTCCAATTTCATTTAGTTTTTATTACCTTCGCCTACTTGCCTAGTGTTAGGCAGTTTGTAAAAAATACATTGAAAAATATGTATCATATTTATTAAAGGTCCTAATAAAAAAAATCGAATATCTCAAGTGTGTATCAAAACAAATTCATAAAACAAAAAAAAATTACAAAATTAATTTACCCTGCTAACATTTTTTTATTCTATGGAACTCCAAAACTAAATCCAGATAAAAAAAATCAACATGGAATCAAAAATTAAAACCCATAATGGATTGGAATCACAATTTAATTGTATTATCTTACATTCTCACTTAAATAATATTAACTACGCCATTGTATTCGGCAGATGAAAGCGAATACATCTACACGACTCCACCAGTCACCTGCAATAAAAAAATAATACATTAAAATACTTTCTGGAACTTTCTTTGGGTTATAAGAATATACCCGTGTAATAAATGAGCTAGGGGGCCTCCATTAATCATGTGATTTTCTTGGCATTTTTTGACTATTTATAAAAAAATCGTAATTTCCAAAAGTCTACACAAGGTAGAAGAACATCCCTATAATTTCACCTCTTCCCATCCTGAACCTACCCCCCTTATTCATCTAAACCCCCCCAAGAACATCGGAAGCCCCTTAAGCCATCTAATCTTCCCATGGGCGTCTAATCCCCCTTTGACATCAGATCCCCCGATAGACATCTGAAGCCTCCATAGTCATCTGAAGCCCCCTTAGTCATCCAATGCCCCCAGATACTCACCGCTCACTTCCAGCGGTTGTTCTCGTAGTCCCACTTGGAGGAGAGTCCGTCCACCGGGTTGACCTTGAGGTCCAACATGCGCTTCAGCTGCGCCTTCTGACTCTCCTCAGAGAACGAGTCGGGGATTGGGCTGTATACTGTCAAATACAAGTATCACTATTATAATTGAAATACAAATGTAGATTTAACAACTTGTAAACTATTCAGAGCAAATAAAATATCTTTATCTTTAACATTATGACTAGGTCAAAAATATATTTGAAAATTACAATTACTGCTTGAAGTAAAATGATAACTTTTGCTTGAAGTAATGTTTTCGAAAAATGTCAATTGCTACCTGAAGTAATGTTTTTCAAACATGTTTACACAGGCACTTAATGCATGAAGCAACAGTTTTTAAACACGTCAATTTACGCAGGAAGTAACACTTTTGAAAAATGACGTTTGTGGACTAGTAGCATTTTCCAAAAATGTCAATCTATACTCTATACTAATATATAAAGCTGAAGAGTTTGTTCGTTTGAACGCGCTAATCTCAGAAACTACTGCACCGATTTGAAAAATTCTTATAGTGTAAGATAGTCCATTTATCGAGGAAACCTATAGGCTATATAACAACACGCGATGATGAATAGGAGAGGAGCAGCAAAAAAAAAATCCAGAAACGGGAAAATTACGCGGGCGGAGCCGCCGGCGACTTTTAGTTAGTGCATAAAGTGTCCTTCAGCATTGTTAGTAAACAATGAACCGCATAAATAGAAAAAATAACCATGAAATACACTACAAAATATACCAAAAAAAAAATATATAGTATATAATTATGAAAAATATTTTAGTGTCTACAACTTAGTCTATATTTTTTTCCCTCTCCCGTACTTACCAAACAGCTTCATTCCCATGTAGATCCAGACAGAGAGAGAGGCAATCATGAGCGCCCAGCCGAGGGCACCCTTCCACTCGCCCGTCGGTGCTTGGAACTCGGCGAAGGTCTGACAGAAGGAAGCGCGGTACAATGCCTTCTTCTCTTCTGTGCTTAACTTGCGCCAGTCTCCCTTTTCCTTCTCGCGGAGAACCTGAGACAATGGATGGAATTTATTCCAAGTTGGTCAAGTCAATTAATTATGACCTTTACATACATGTGGGATCATGGAAATAAACTTCACCTTTTCATTTATTTTACTTTAATATGCATTAACACCTTATTTAATAACATTTTTTGCTCACTGACACCTTTACGAACACACCATTTTTTCGCCATCTTCGAAAATTAGCCTCCTTCCTTTCTTTCTCTCACTCACACTGTGATGCATCTCGCTCACACACCGTCGTTCGTAAACATTTTATTTTAAAATCTAAACGCTACATTCATACATAATTTTAGAATAACTCCACACGGAACTTGATCTTTGGTCAAATCTATCAATTATTTATTTGTACGAGTACATACATTTTTATACAATTCATAGTCTATTAGTGAGCCAATTTTTATTCAGGTCATTTGAAGAATCTTCTTTATGCTCTAAAGCCAATTGAGCTTAAGTGTATTTTACTCCAATTTGTAAGTGTAACAGGTCTAAGGCCTGGTCCACTAGGAGGCCTACCTTGATGTCAGGAGTTTCAGGGCGGAACCTCACAGCAGGCAGGGGGAAGTCAGGCCTGTCAGCGTAGTTGGGTTGGCCGTTGTACCCAAATCCAACCCATTCACGGTTGCCAATCTGTGGAAAATCAATACAGGTAGTGAGTTTTTAATATAATTGTGTAATCGCATATTAATGTTGAAATGTCAGTGTTAATCCCATATTTTTAGGATAAGGCAGTGCTTGACAACGATCGTATTCATATCTACTTTGCCACTTGGCAGTAAGTGGCGATGTAGTCTATGATGAAGAGCACAGTAACTTAGTAAAAGCCTATTCTCTTTCTTCTTGAAGACTCGAACATTCTAAGTGGCTGGGAACAGGCAAGCTGTTCCAAGCTTTTGCAGCATGCATGAGGACCGACAAGGCAAATTACGTTTATTATTATTATATATCAATCTGTGTAAATACTTCTTTGTTATGTAACATTTAATTGTCAAACTCGTATGTGCTTGCATTATTCTTAATAATGTCCCAAAATTTGAGCCCTTATTGTATTAATATGAAAGAAAGAAACGTTTATTTCGCCGTGGTACAAAACAAAAACAATTCAAAATATAACTTAAAAACTAGCAAAATTAAATTAAACAACTTTGTTTACAGCAAAATATGGATAATGAGTGTACCTTAGCAAGCTCGCTGACGGATCTGGTGCCGGCGGGAACGCGGATTGCGTCCAGCAACGCACGACGCATTACAAAGTTGGCCATTTTCTGAAAAAAAAAAAATTTTCCTACAAACCAATAATGAAAAAAAAGAAATGCTAAGACAATGCAATGATTTTTAAAAATTACAAAATACCTGCATAAGTCTGAAAATATATAACTAGAACCTATTAAATATTAAGTGCATTGTACGTACAATCACTATTGGACGATTTTACTGAAATTTGATGTCAGCCAATACTTTAAGCATTATAACATTTAAATACACAATGCTTAACTCTTTAAGCCCCACTCCAATCAAAGAATATTTAGATTAACCGGTCAGAAAAAAGTGACAAGAAATTTTGTCTCTTGAATTAGGAAATCTCCTTGGCCATGGCTGAGTAAAATTGCTAGTATAAGAACAACTCCCTAAAAACAGACATCTTTACATCATACTAATGCCTGTATATAAAGTATATTATTTCATTATAGTATTCTAAATTGTAATTTGAAAATGTATGGCAACTAATGGAATGCAAATACCTAAATAAATATCAACATAATAATAAATTAAAGTTAACTTGAATAATGGGGTAATAAAAATACAATATACATACATTAAACATGCGTGAACATTCTGATCCTAATTTATAGAAGAAAAAAAAATTATTTATTATCCAGAGATCTTTTTGGGATTGTTGACGAATTATAAAAAAATATAACAAATTTTTCAACTTAATGATAACATGATAAAAAACAATTAAGATAAGACACACCACCAAGAACAGTCTGTTTAGCAATGTGGCAGGAAATGTTATCATTTGCTATTTAATAAAATTTTATTTTAATACACTCTCTAGTTCCTAGTTTCTTATCATACCGTTTTCTATTCAACTTAAAATCAAACCTACGAATCTACAAACAGGATAAAACTATGTATGTAATCAATTTGAACATAATGAAAGCCTCATTTAAACATGTGTGACAAAGTGACTCATCATCTGTTTGTTGACTAGTTGACTAGATACATAAAATAAATAAACTTAATGCCGAACTACAGTTAATGAACACATCATCACTAAACACCAAGAGATTCTTTATTGTGTTAAGTATTTTTTTCAATTCAATTGTTTATTTCTTTTGAGGAATTAACAACTCATTTTAAACAATGTGAAATATTTAACCATACAAATTAGTTTATAAGATATTATATCAAAATGCAACACAATAAAATACATTATTAACTCATTCATGCATTTCAATTACTATTGATGTCTCAAAAGACAATTAATAGATGATTACTGAATTCACTATATTTAATGCAAAGGATGCCAGGTGAAATGTATATATTTTAGCTTATAGTATTCAAGTGTTATGATTAATTCTTATGAATACTGTCAGTTCAGCATTTAATAATCACGTTAGAAAAATTAGGTAGGTTAATAATTTTATTATTGGTCGAATTGTTGGTTAATCTTACGAAATAAAAGTAAAAAATTGTTTTTTTTACAAATTTGCTAACACGGATAGACTTATTTTTTTTTTTGTAAATTCCTAATCGATCATGCTTTTACAGGCATACTTCTCTATGCGAAATAGGTGACAAAGATAAAATAATTTGTGATAACATGTGTGTTAGGTTATAGAATCGAAGTTACATAACACGTAATATTTCAATAACATTTTCTGCACTTCAGTGGTCTTAAAAGGAAATAACAATCTCAAATTGAAAAAAGAAGTATACCAAATCAAGAAATTACAGCACTGTTTCTAAACTATTCGTAATTTTGAATTTCGAAGTGTACTTTGCAATGAAATGTCATGTCAATGTAAGTTGTTACTTACCGACTGGAAATATATTATTAATATAAACTGAGCGTAAAATTAAACGATATCCAATAAACACACATATTTAAAAATAGATATACACAAGATTTACCTTATTTTATGAACTCGCTGCTGTAAAATGTAATCGCAGCAACCAGACCCTGAAAAATTTGACAAATACTGGCCAAGTAGCGACATCTACGGTTACGAATCGTAACAAAAAACTCAATAACGCGTTTAGTTCATGCTTTTGCCTTTAACTGCAGCTAAGTAAAAGTATTATAGTATTAGTTTAATTTTTGAGGACATTAACTTTTACTAGTACTTTTACAACAAATTATTATTAGTAAAATACTTTTCTCCTATACAATATCAAAAATATACTGAATCAAAAGTGTATAGAGTAATAATTATTATCATGTTATTACCTCCTCAAAACATAGTCATTAAAAAAAAAAGTTAATCTGTGTTGTAGATAAACCACGATTATTGGTTATTAGAGGCCATATTATTATTTATTTATTTAATTATGATTCACTAAACTGTTAAATGTGGGCTTACTTATGAATGTAGGCATTCTTCGGGATCTTTCGCTAGTCCCTAGCTCTCGCAAGATTGATTGTCGCCCATATAGATAAATTATCCTAGACCAGGCAGTTACGCGCAGGTAATCGCAATAGTTTAATAGCTAATCTATAAAAAAAATACAAATATAATATTATGAAAATCATGTTTTTATGTATTACAAAGAAAAACAGAAATATTTATGTCAATAATGTTTCATTGTTGTGCATTTGATCATCTATAACTTCAGATAATATTTCATAAAGTTCTTTTTCTGGCAGACCATTCTGAGATCCTATAGATTTGCCTTTAGTTCTGGTTAGGTCTAGAAACGAATCGTCGGCAATGCTTAAACCTGCATCGTCGATATATTCCTGATTCTCCATGGCTTTATTCTTATTTTCTTCTGATAAATATAAAAGCGTGAGTACGGAGTCATTTTTTTTACTGTCATCAGGTAGTAGCCCTTCTTGATTGATAAAACTTGGATTTGTTTCATCAGGTACATTATTCTCAGCGGCAGCCGTCTCTTCTTCAATAATCTTTTTTAAATCGATATTTTTTATCATATCGACTATACTTTCTACATTATCCGATTTTGAATTAACTTCTTCGCTCTTAATTGTGACTTTATTAGAATTAGTAGTTGTTTCTTCGCTCTCAGCAGATCCAACATCAAAGTCTGTCAATTTAGTAGCAGTTTCAGTATCAGATTCTATGTCAGGTAACTGAGTAACAAATTCTGTCACACTATTCTGTAAATTGTCCAAGTCTTTTGCAGCTTCTATAATTGGTTTTTTATCTTCTCTTGTTATCGGTATTTCTGTTTCTACATTCTCATTATGTTCAATCATTTTACTAGCCCCATTTTGTTTGGCTTCTTTAAATGCATCTTGATATTCAGCTATCTCTTTACTATCAAACAAAGTCCTCATGAAATCACGAAACATATCATTATTGAACATTCGTAGAAGAACTTCGGCGTCGTTTATTCCTGTTGGTTTTATTTTTCCGGGCAATGGAGGTATCTTAAAGGTAGTAGTTCTTTCCGTTGTAAAATCTATCATCCGTGCTGTTTTAGGTGGCAGGGTTGTTCGTTGCTTAGAATAAGGTACTTCCTGAAAATAAACATATCAGTTATTTTTCTATTAGGACATACCTTCCATTAATTATCTAATAGCAATGGTATTTCTCTCAGATATTTAAAAAATTTTAGCCTAATTAATCTATTGTACGAGTAAACCAGGCTCTCTTGCCTGGCTAGCTAAAATAATCAACCGGTTTTTAATTTATTTCTGACAGTATCCACAAAGTTATTTCCCGCATCCTTCTGTCCCTAATGCCTATGATGTCATAACTCATAATGTTAATCCATTGCTTATTTTGTCAATTACCTCTTCCATTATGGCCTCGATCCAGTCAGCGTAGTAGCCCAACTTGGTGAAGACTGTGGGTGCGTCAGCAGCTCCGCACACAGGAGAGCCGAAGCTGACCACCCCTACCAACGTTCCCTCATCTACTCCTGGGCCGCCAATGTCACGCTAGAGGAACCATAAAGTCAGTTAATGATGCCTTTTCCTTGCCACAGAAAGGCAGCGGTTAGAGGCCGCTCACTGCCTTCTAGGGTCTAAGACCTCTATGTCTATTTGATTAGTTATTTCAACTAAACCTATCTATAATTTTTCTTTTCCAATCCATCAGCCCCGTTTGAGGCTCTGGTGGCATGCCCATATCCGTACTGATAATTTATTTTATAAGCTTCGTTTCGTACTAAAATTACTATGCTCACATAAACTTTACCTCTCAAGTCTCATTTTACCTTTTTAGAGGATGAATTTACTAACCAGTGCCTTCTTAAGCATATTCCGCGCCGGGGTGCCATTAATTATCCGGCGCCCCTATTGTTGCAAATAGAACGCAAAATAATTTCAGTTTTCCATTTATTAATGTCTCAAAACTCTGTAATTTATGTATATAAAAAAAATCGCAAATAATCTAAATGTAAGCACCTAATAAAAATCTAAGTTTCTAGTGCTCGGCGCCCCCTAGTACCCCACGCCCGGGTGCGGCTGCACCCCTTGAACCCCCGGGTAAAGACGGCCCTGTTACTAACAACCTTCCATAGTGCTTGCCCACAATACTTAAGGGTATTTTGTAAATTGGATACTTCTACGTCCACGGATTCAGGATTAGCGCACTGTCTATCAGTTAGTCATTTTGAAGATAATTCGTTCTTACATTACACGCGCCACCTCCTCTTGAAATAAATCCAGCGCAGAAGTTCTTGTTAGTTACATATTCTCTGTAAAAAAATCTCTATAATTAGTTTCTGTTCCAACAATTGGACTCAACTATTCGGTCTCCTTTCCTATGACGACCAAAGCAAAGAGAAAAAGAACAAATAAGAAGCAATGTACACTCATAGCTCTCCGAAACTGAAACCAAAAAAAACAAAATAAATCAATGTTGACTTTAGGGAATTAGGTAGCTAACTAAACGGGTTAAAAACACCTATTATTCTTACAGCAGTATACCACAAGGCGGGAACGTTGAAATAACTAGAACCTATGGATTACTACCTAATGCATTTAAATGCATTCATGCATTCATGCATGCATTCATAATAGAAACATAGATATAGTGTCAGAAACAGGAATCCAACAGTCAATCAAAAGAGACTTACTTAGAGTAAATATCCTGGCAATCCCTCATAGGATAGACGTCGAGAACTGCATAAGATAATATGTTGCTCCAAGGATCCTTTAGAGTGTTACTTCGCTGGAATTTGTAAGTGTTGATAATAATGTTTATATATAAAATCCTAGCACACGTGACTTTATCACTGAACTCCTCCTAAATGGCTCCTCCTATCCTCCTAAATGGAATTTTTTGTTGCTCTAATATAATATATGTATAATTTTAGAGGAACCGACTATGGTTAAAATTAGTTGGACCGGGCTATTGGTGTTGAAATACACCAAGGCGCCAATTAATTTAATAAAAATTTCACAGTTAAGGTCTCTCGAAAACAGATAAATTTATCTTAAAAACTTAAATTTAAGTTTTTCCTCTTCTATCAAGGAGGGGATTTTAAAAACGTTTATAAGTCCACTACCATCATTCACATCGTTTTGGTAGAGATGTTACACATTCATAGCTGCTAATTAATCATGTTTTTTAATTGCCAATACTTACTCCTTTCGCACCCCATCCTAAAATAGTGATGCCTGGGGTATTAATAGGAAGTTTACTAGCACGTCTGTCTATCTCGATCTTTTGAACCCTTCGTCTCTCTCTCCAGCTAAAATGGATTTTCCTCAAGAGTCGCACGAGACAAATGTTGTTTCTCAAGGTTTTTGGGTCATACGAGGGATGAAAGTAGACCTCCAACACGGGTATCACTTCGCCGCCTCCTGTGTAGAAACTGCTTCCGACTCGAACCGATAGAAAAGCTGGATTCTCGCGGAAGAATCTGTTATTCCACGCTCTAGAAACAGTACCGTCTACTTAAAGGTATATTATAATCTTCTGAAGATTGATAGCTATTAGGGTCAGGATAATCTAAGGTTGTATGGCAAAAAACAAATTGAAATTGGAGTTACGCCACCCCTTAAATTTACTACATGCACCAATTCAATAATGTGTGCAGAATTTCGGCAATTTTGGTGATAGCAACCCTTTTATTATCACAGAAGAATAGCCAATGAATGACCAAGCAATTAAGTAGGTATGTCGTTAGCGTCTTTGACTTAATTGAAGGTCTTAAAACAACAGCCTTACATTTGCAAACATGAAGATGCTGTGATGATGAGATCAGACTTAATAATAGATCCTGCGCATTGAAAGTTGTTGAACATCTGAATGCTGGCCATAAATGGAAAGTACTTGATCTTCGTTCGTTCTCCTGAGAAAATTCGGCGGCCGCTTGGTGCTGAAAAACAAAACACATATTAATTACCATTCTCTTAGCCTACATTGGCCTGATCTTGAGTAAGTTAAGAAACTGTGGATGCTGTCTGCAATTTGGTGGCTGTTTTAGCAAAATCTTCTTTAGTATTATGATTTTTAAGCGATATATACATACTCCAATATACTATTTCATCATATGTAGTGTTAGTTGTCGTACGATGAGTATCTTCTCTTTCTCCTGTAGTGTTTCTTGTTTGCGCTTCTTTAATAAGATTCAACACATTTTCATTAATATTTACATACGAGCTCACATCATGTAACTCTCTAGCATGTCTGAGTCTCGTAAGAAAGGTTTCAATAATATCAATTATACGATCGTCATTGTTTTCAGTTATTACGTCATATTTTATCTTATTTTCTTCAACATTATCTCGATCATTGTCATCATTTAATAGTAGGTCATTTATGACTGTCATGAAAATCGTACTTTCATTATTTTCAGTATTTACTCTAGACAACCTAGATATTTCATTCAAATGGTCGTGATCCTGTATTGTTATTGAAGCGAAATGCTTATTGATTAGTATGTATTGGTTAAACCTTGGATTGTCTTTCTTAAGTTTAAGTGTTGAAAATAGCTTATTTGTCGTATTTCGTATAATTTCTTCTGTTATTAAAATGCCACTATCGATAATGGATTTTTGGAGAGAATAAGTAACAGTAACAAAGAGTAACAGTAAGAAAGCGCTTACGGCACAGAAAAAAATATTCCGAACACAATGCATGTGAATAGCTGGAATAAAATCTACTTATCTTTTTTATTGTTAATATTAGAAAAAATCTAAATTTTGTGTCATATCGACGAAAAAATAAAGAAAATAGGTTTGTTTTATTGTTCTTTTATTTCGTCAGTCACTTCTTATCGAAATTGGGTTAGCATGTAATAAAATTTATTTGAAATAGAGCGACATATTTTATAGTATAAGTTGTTTGAAATGGGAAATCTTAGACTATCTTATTATCAATTGTCTCCGCATGAGCAAGGTTTCATGCTCATTATAAGACAAAATATTTTATGTCACGACTTACTTAATGACCTTCCTTTTATACTAGTTAGCCTAGCCCTTAGACTAGGCGCGGACTAGGCAGTCAGGTTGCGGCAGCCAGACAAACAGAATTGGCATTGGAATATGGAGGCTTGGCCACATATATAAATATCATGGATAACTGGATGCTTAGATATTTAGATATTTGTAGCCTGGCTGCCTAGTACACATCTAATTTTAGATTTTATCATTTTGTACAACTTCGTTTTAACAAACCCACGTAGGTACTCTAGAATATTATAAGATAATTACTCTGTATAAATTAGTCATGGCCATATTATTTAATAACTTAAAAAAAGAACGAAGAAAAGGTCGGCTAAAAAGCTTAAATGTCAATAAGACAAGACAATCAGAATATTTTATGAATTATGATTTTATTTGCAAGGAAATGTTTTAAGGTTTTTCCTTCAACATACAGCAGCAGAACGGTCTATTCGAGGTGTAGGATCGGCAACCGGGACGTAGTCGGCTTTGGTATCAACGGCGGTTACAATTACAAAGATTGCGCGCTGTTTCCTTTTCCTGCGATTCGCTTTAAAGAAAATACTAGAGACATTACTGTAAGTCTGTTATTTTTATTATTTATTTCTTTCTAATAATCTGGCGTCGAATGCTTTTAAACAGTCTTCTTCAAATTGGAAGATAATGCCCTCTTTAATGGGTAAGGCTTGTAAGGTGGTAAAGAACATGGAGGAAAAAACCTTGAGGGTCTGATGAAATGATTTTAAGAGGCAATCCGACAGCTACTTTAAGTCATGATATAAGACATGTTGCATTAGCTATAGTTAGAGAAACTACGGGGGTAGGTAGAAAGCATCTGATTCTTAAAGTGGACAAAACAAAGTAAGGCAAG
>LGAG01000228.1:818263-832034 GCA_001278395.1 Lerema accius
CGTCTATTTTAGGATATATTCGTTTCTAGAAATCCCGATATAGTTTCGTTATACTGAAAATTACCTGAAGCTAATAGCAAATATCCTGTTTAATGAAACATTACTGTATGTATTAATTAACCGGTGTTTCTATTACTAACACGGAAAATGCAGTTGAGGAAGTTAGTAACGATCATAACATTTGTAATCGTCGAAATTAAAAGCAACGAGGATCCAGATTTAATGGCATCGAACAGTGTTGATGATGACAGTAAGTATTGGATTTTTTTAGGTATTTATTCAATTGTACTAATATTATAAATGTGAAAGTTTGTAAAGATGTTTGGATGTTTGTGGGTCCTTCACGCTCTAACCGTTGATCGGATTAAGCTGAAACATGGCACGCAGACAGTTTGCATCCAGGAATAGGACGTAGGATAGATTTTATCCCGACTATAGGTTCCCTTGGGATGAATCCAATATTTTTTTTAACTACTCTTCTGCGGGTGAAGCCGCGGGCGACGTCTAGTATTTTAATAAGAAATGGATAACTAAGCCGGCAAAATGGCAACCAATCTTAGGTTAAAAAGGTCATTTGGGTGGTACCTAACGTTTAGTAAAGGCGGTGGAAGGGGGGGGGGCTTACAGATAACGTTACGGCGCGTTACATGTGCTTTAAAAGTTGCTTTACGAAATACTTGAACGCACCCCATGTTAATTTGGTACTAATAATTTGTATGACAGTGGAAAGAGAAGAATATCGACGAAATCTAATCGGCTCCAAACAGTGGCAATACGATGGCCTCCCCATAGAGTTTCCATCGCAAAAAGATGTAAATGCTAAAGCAACTCCCAAGCCGTCAGACAAAAGTAAGAACGTATGAAGATTGCTGAGTATCTGTAATAATAAACTAGTAATCATTAATAGAAAAAACTGACTGTAAAAAAATTTGGAAGTTTTTAACAAAATTCATTATGTCACTTTCACAATGGAGACGATTCCACTAACACCCCATACTACGTTGAAATCAGCCAAGCAAGGCCTAAACGTAGACTGCAGAGCGTGCCAAAGAAATGGACATACATACCCGGGAAAAATATTACCATTCTCAAACAGTCGGGTAAAAAGTTCCGCCATTTCCACGGCCTTCAATGTAACTTTTGATAATCACCTAAGTAGGTACCTACCTACTACCTACACCAAACTTGTGGTTAATACTAGCAATACGTACCTACCTACACCTAAACGTGGTGGCCTACAGTGTGCGTATGGACGGCCACTGCCCATATTTATCATTGATGTAGATTTACAAAATTGCTACCTATTTGCTACCTACAATTACTAAATTACGGTAAAATTGCTCTGTTCTCTCCACTTCAACCGCTCCAGCCACCATAGCAACAACCGCAGTAAATCCGCCAAACGACCCAAGATATCGGCGGATCTACAATGCGGATGAAGTGACCACTATACACGAACATCCGTACCTGGCGGCGCTGCTGGTGAATGCCCAGCTGTGGTGCGGCGCTGTTATCTTGGAAGCAGATACTGTGCTCACTGCCGCGCATTGTCTGCAACTGTACGTAGACATGACATACATTTTAAACATGATTGTTCTTTTCTGCGTTATTGCTCTGATGTTGGCATTCAATCTTCACTCTAGAGCACGCTTGGTAGAGCTTAACTCATTTTTTACGAGGAAGCAATCATTCTTATGATACAAGGTTTTCGGTTATGTGCGATTTGAATCCACTAAAGCCCTTTCGATTTCTAAAACGATGAGTCTTTGGGATCTTCTAGATCAAGGAGACTGGAAGTCTAGTTACCTACCCAATTAATTTGGTTCACAGACAGTACAACAATCGCTTTTTCCGTGAATACGTCAAGATGCTCAGCGTGCGTGTCGGGTCAACGAATGCCACAGCAGGAGGCGAAGTGTTTAGAGTTAGCGAAATCTTCTTCCACCCTAACTACAAACCGAGCACGCTAGAATTCAACTTTGCAGTGATGAAACTCCATAAGAACATCAGTTTTTCAAGACATGGATCGGTCGCGAAGATTGATTATTCGACTGATAAGATTGTGCCGGTAGACCGCAAAATCACATTTCTCGGTTGGGGATCTGTGTTGGTAAGTGATTAGAAACCTTCAAAATATTGTTAAAACAGATTTAGGTTAGAGATCAGAGATTCGAAGATCCGCACTTTCGAAAAAAAAACTTGGTTGCGTCTAAAAATTGCTCTCGTCTGACCACAATAATTAAATATTGTTTTGTTTCATAGGGCTACTAAAACGACTGTTTTATTAAATAGGGCATTGGAGGCCTCGGCGGTCAAGTTTTACTACAAAAGGTGCAGCTTCCGGTGTACGATTTAGCAGACTGTCAGGAAGTCTATGGAAGGTAACTCGCTTCAGTAGCTAAAAGAATCCTACCTTATTATTTCTGCAATTTGGCACAGTTTTAGTTACAATCACACAACAAGAAATATATCTGTACTGTATACGATAATTCTTTTTTTCTATGTTTCTGTTTCTTTTGTCTATGTTTTATAAATGTAGATTAAGTTACTAACTGTTTTTTAAATTACCAGAGAACTTGTCACTCGAAGTAACTTCTGTGCCGGCTACATTACCATAGTCAAGAATGTTTGCAATGTAAGTATAATTAATTCCTTTGCATAAGGGTCTTAATTCAGGATCTAATAGAACCAAGTGCGAATCCTACTCGCAAATATTAATGTGGCAAACAAAAATACGTTTGTTTTTGGGTAGGTTGTGTGTAATTCGATGTGATGTTGCCCACATAGGAAGCCTAGGTTCCGATACCTGTAATACAAAAACATCGACAAAATTCTATCATGATACGTAGAGTGAACATTTAAAGAATGTAGGACACTGCAAGCAACTACATAACCTAAAACAGCGCAAATACTTTATATATAGAAAACTGTATATGTATCAAGCCCTGAGCTATAGTAATTATGGCTTTATTTACTATCCCAGCATGACGCCGGCGGCCCAGCGGTGATCGATGGAGTGTTAGTGGGGATATTATCGTTTTCCTCCAAACGTTGTGATAAGCCAGACCAACCAGCCGTGTTTTCAACAGTGGGTACCGTCGTACCTTGGCTTGAAGGACTCGGCGATAAGAGGGTTAGGATGATGTAAGTACAGTTCTAAAATACAGTCATCATTATTGTGATGTGATCCATCCGCTAGGTGGCGTTAGTTGTCTGTTAATGATTAATGATATACCTACCGCGAGGCGTGTCGCGTCTATTGAGATAAAAACCTGGTATTTAATTAAAAAACATTTAAAACTACTTATCCTAGTTGTGACAGCACGTCACATTCATCATCAACTAATAACTGGCCCACTGCTGGGCTAAGGACTCTTTCTACAATGTGTATACTAAACCTTAGTTCCAATCAATAGCTTCTCTTTAAAAAAATAATTTCATCTTCTAATTTATATTTTCTTGGTAAATGCATATTACCAATTTTATTAAAAAAAATGTTTTTTTCTTTTTCAGAAAAACTGAAATAAAAGCCTTGAACTAGACCAGCTCGAAAATAAAACAATAATTCGTACATCAACAATATATTTCCTCTAATACTGTACACAGTGGTTTCATTCACATCAACACTACCGTAACGAGAAATAAAAACATAAGAAATGTTTCTTTTAACTTCATATATTTCTATTCAACACAACAATATTGAATAACATACAATTTTTAGTTATTTATTAATTTAAATTTAAATGTGCTCTCCAGCGGATCTTCCGTCAATGTATTTCAATGGAATGATATCGAGCTGATTTTTTAAATTTTTAAACACTTAAATATTGTTTTGATGATTAATTTAATAATTTAATTAGACAAGCCAAGCTATTTTTAAATATATACAGCGAAAGATGGCATTTTTGCCGCGGTTTTCGAAGTAACTGTCAAAATGACACCTGAAAAGATGGCTTATTTTGCGGCCGTTTCAAGGCAACTGTCAAACTGACAGGCCTGAAAGATAACATATTTTGCAACTGTCTCTAGCCAACTGTCAAACTGACAAACCTGAAATCATGGCAGTTTTTGCCGCGGTTTTCAAGACATCTGTCAAACCGACAAGGCCGTTTCATTCCACGCAGCTAATCGCCCATAATATTTTAAGAGTAACAATAAAAACTAGAATGTGTTGCATACATCTGTATGCTAAAATTTGTTGGCGTTGCATATTATTCGCTTTTAAACCATGCGGTAGTTGACGTGCAGCTCTGGTTTGATGTCATATACCAAGTTAAGCATGTCTAAGATTACCTGAAAAATTGCAAAATATATAATTATTACTGAGCGTAAATTACGAATTTTAACATATTTACTACATTATACTACTTTATGCTACAAAGTGACTAATTGATGAGCATTGTTAGTCGCCTATAATTATAGAAAACTACAAGGGATACTTCACGTTCAAGAAAGGCGGGAGCTGTCAGAAGTAAAAAGGAATGTCAAAAATTAGGAGCTGTCAAAAAGTCGCAATATTCTGTGCCTACTAAACTACCCCAAGGTTATGAATAGATTATGGAAAATGATAATTCAGCTGTTGGTAAAGGAGCGCCTTTCACTAGACAGATCATGTTTCTTTGTAATGAGAATAGCAATCAAACTTGCAAGGCCACCATCCCCTGCAATTGTGAACATAGTGACAAACCTCGAGTAGGACTATATTAGGCACATTAATGAAAATATATAAATGAGAATATTAACACCAGCTAAATCGCTTTTTCTTAAGTGATGCTAATAAATGAAATATGGTAAAGATAACTTACACCCTCCTGCTGGGCTTGAACCATTTTGTTCATTTCCTCGATCTTGACCCTGGTCTCAGCATCGATCTTAGCAGCCACGGTTTCCTTTGTGCCCATATGCTGTAAAACAAACATTAGTTAGCATTAACTAATATTGGAAAGCTAAAAATATCTCTCTCTGTCACTCTGTAGCCCTTCTCAAACAATCAGCAGTCAGTTATAGTACTAGTAGACAATACAAAAAAAGATAAATATATGTACTAAGTTTGGCCACAAAATAGAGATACTAACATAGAATAATCTGTAGTGAGCAACAAACACTCAAACAATGTAAACATAGACCAGGTACACCAACACAAATTTCAGCTCCTATTCAGAAGTATTTTAAAACAGTAGTGTAAAGGTGTGTACACGCCTAGGCTGTGGTAGGTATCAGAAACAATATCAGATCTACTCCGTTTCAACAATCTTGTGAGAAGAAGTAAACAATCTTACATTGTCTTTTTATTGTAATTATCGGTTTAAAAATAAGACAGATACAAATTTAAAAAAATCTAATAATAAACAAATATTAACACAAAAAAATCTAATAATAAAACAAATTTATTTTTGGATGGATAAATAATAAATGGATAAAAGTAGTGCCAAGATTGTTTACTTTTTCTTGCAAGATTGTTGAAACGGAGTATATGTGTATACTCATGTAGTTGAAGCTTCCATTACTCTCTGTCTACTCTGTGGTTTACAGCAGTGGTAATAGTATGTTGGGCTGGTACCTTGGCCTCAAAGTCTTTGAACTGTCTCTCACGCTCCTGTCTGTACTTTTCCACTTCATCTTGAGCCTCCTCCTTGGCCTGCTTTAGGCGTTTTGCTTTTCCTGTAACATTAACATGAGCTATGCTTATCATCTGTTCAAAGGGTTCAAGATTCAGTACATTTTAAAATTAATGTAGACATGTAGAAAGTCTACTTGCCAAAAAAATGCACTAAACTAAACCTTTAAATATAAAAACACAGCGTACGAGTATTTGTCACTGAACTTCTAAATAACTGGATCAATTAAAATCAAAATTACGTAAGGTACTTTAGAGGGATTGAGTATGGTTTCAAATAACAGTTAGACCCGGCAGTTGATGCTGTTGTTGACATACTTCAAGGGACTAGCAAAACTATTAGTTATTATAATGCCGACAAAGCAAAAGTTGTCCAATTTGATGAACATTTACTATAATATGTATATACATTTGATGTACATGAAATTTGAAGGTCAGGGGTACCTGATGTGAAAATATAAGAGATCAACCAAACTATAAATATAAGGTATAAATTATATGTGGCGGACAGATCAATGTCTGCCAGGTCTTCAAGTTTTGTATAAAATATTATATTAATTTTTTGTCATACAACAGATATGTTGGCTAGTTAATACTTTATACAAATTCAGGGCTTATATGATAAGAGAATGGATGTCCATCAAAGGTACACTTTTTGGAACTCAATAAAGTTGTATTATTACTACTGAAGATACTTCTTACTACAATTATACTACTTGTTACTATAAGTATTTATGCTTTTTAGAACAGTTTGAGTTTTGTATCATAACTATAATAAATATTTAAAATAACTGTAATAAATAAGGATGGGTAACTAAATGGCTAGTTGCCTAAACTAAGTTTCATCTCTACGAGTAAATACTGCTGCATGAATCTACCCACAATTGCTGGATATAGAATTGATTAAACAGTACTATGTAGGTATGACATTAATTTTATAATGAAAAGGCTGTTATTTAAAAGTTAAACTCATCACACATTGCATTGAGATTTTACAAATGCAGAATGCTATTTTCAGAGTTAATGAAGTAAAATAATTGTTTCTAAATCTTATTCAATCTCATCATATCTTCATTTTTAATAACTAATACCAAAGCAGCCAAACAGCCACAAATTCCTCATATATTTTTGCTGCAGAAATCATGCTGCCTAGTTTGCGCCTAGGGAAATGACTAGGGAAACTGAGCTATTGGAAATTCTTAAGTTGGACTTATATTATCAATATACAGGAGTAATAGTAGATATTAGTTAATAGGGTCAATAGCCTATCAACCAAGGACCAGTTACAAATTATCATATTAAAGAATAATGGATCACAAGACCTCAAGCTTAGTGAATTGTAGTTCAATATTAAAGACACATACATGACATAGATTAATAAGTAGGACAAAGTTATGACAAAATACGAATAAATTACATGGAATGAGACGTTAGCCCAGTTACCAGCAAGCAGCTTAAATACACAAGTAGCTACCATTTTGATATTGACTGTATCAGAATAATTACCATGATCATTTAACTAAATAATACTTTGCCCCTCATACACAATAATGTATAAAATTTGATTCTAAATTAGTTATTTGCAAACTCAATACATGACCTAACTAAGAATGACTACAAATTTGATGTTAGGACAGCCAAAAGTTATATAAACTTATACCTCTGTATGTCCTGTTATCTTATTCTTCATTCATGGTCACAATCATGTGATTCGTAAAATGTTTCATAAAAGATGAGTATTTTAGATAGGTTTCTTCTAAAAGGATGTTTAGTCAACATTTACTACGAAGAGTTCACTTCCAATTTCCTAATTGCACATTGTCAGGGACAAGATTCAATTGAGGAGGAACAAAACAGGAATGTTAAAACTAAATTGATGCCTTGGTCTATAGAATCGATATACGCAGTAAAATTACTTACGCTTCCTTGCCTCTGAGACCTTTTCAGCTGCTCGTTTCTCAGCAGCCAAGAGCTGTTGGATCCCCTGGGTTTGGCTCGCCATTTCCAAAGTTATGCACAAAATCTATAACGAGCAAGAATAGAGACCACGGCACGAATCAATAGATTGAGGAGAGGTGGCGAGCGGCGGTCATATGATTAGTTTAGTTCCACCATGTTGTCACAATTGGCGCTGTCATCGGCTCGTGCTCTGTCTCTTCTGCGTGTTTTGGAACATATCTTTGACAACTTTTATATTTTTATAAAATGTGCTCGAGAAATTAATAAAGGTAATGTATGTGAAATATAAATTGAAAATATATATTTTTAGAAATAAGTTAAACTGTTTTTTTTTAAAGCAAATGGTAAAGTACAACTTTGCGTGAATAAGTAAAGAATTGCGTGAAAGGAAAAACAGCGCCAAAAATAATGTTGACAGCCGCAAAATAATTAAAGAAAGAGACCAAAGAACTATTGAATAATGTATTTATTTTTAATTGCAATAATGAATAATGGTTCCTCTTCCACAATTTTTCAATAAGAAAATTGGAATTATTTAAATAATTCTAAATTCAACAATAACTCTATAACATAGCAACACTGAAATAATTAAAAATGCGCGAAATTTCAATATGCTGTGGTGTCTACAGTTGATAGACACAATTCTTTACCTATTTTTAGAAACTTCTTTTACATTTTCTTATATCTACTTTAACGGCTCATTGAAATATTTCAATAATAATATTTAATAATTACAAACTTATTTACTACAGAACTTAATATCGAATTTGATACTAATTTCATCATTATCTTTCATCATAAATGATCTATGACATAGGTGGGGGATCGTCATTACATCTTGCATCTCGTTCTGTAATACGAACCTAGAATGAAATAGCAGACTGATCTTATTCAAGACATAAATCTCACAATCGCATAGCATGGTATACATTGAAAGTTTCGTTAGTCTAATAAATTTTGGCTTCTTCGGGTAGGAAGCAATGAGTATTAAAAATTAATAATGACATCCGTTATACTACGATGAACAACACGAAGTGTAATGCACGCAACGCGAGTCACGTCACAGTTTCTTTATCATTTCGGTGGCAAACTTAACGTAGTATGGCCGTCGTATGGAAGTATTCACAGTTTTACTTCCACAAAGAATACGCGATAAACATTTCTCAGAGCGAACTCAGAAAGACTTTTTTAAATAAATTCTTTACGCGAGTGAGATAAACAGTAAGAATAAGTGCTTAAAAAGTTTAATTGAAACCAATCGGAATAACCTTTCGACCCATTTATTTTGACAAAATTTACGGAATCATTCCAAGAATTTTTTAAAATGTGGTTAATCAGTCAAGCAAATTCTGTGATTCTGGAAGTGAAGGCGGATCCTAATGCCATTGGACAGGAGTGCTTGGAAAAGGTAAATAATTTTGGCTTAATTACTTCATTATGTCATTAGATAATCCACTACAATTCAATATAATTATTTGTTTGTTGTTTTCATTTCATTAACATTTTGTGAGTGAATGTACATTTTCGAAAAAAAATTTTTTGTTCTTTTTTTATTTAAATTTTACCAACATTGTTAACATGCATTGCATGTGTACTATTATATTTTTTTCGTGTTATTTCAAAATGTTGTAGGCAAAGATTTCCAAAATAAGGGCCAATTAAGTTTTTATTTAATAGAAAACTGTGCTTAGTTATAGTGTAATAGGTTATAGATTATTGAGGTAATAGAATAGTAAGTGGACACGTTCGAACGCTTACGACGACGTCACTTACCTTGCGTAGTGGACTTTGGACTTCGCTTTGTTTGGTCGTCGAGTTACCTTGATATTAACTATTTTATAAATATTTTACATTTACACAACATTGCAATTTCTACAATAAGATGCTTTTACATCCTATTCGTTTAGGTAAAACATTTTGAAAGCTTCGAATTAACATAAATTTTCGTAATTACTAAATAAGCTACAGTAGTTATGAATAAGTTTAATTGGATATTAGGATCACGTAAAGTTACTTCTATTGTTTGTTTGGGCGCCAAAACAGTGGACGCGGTTATTGGCTTCCGGCCAACGATCGCTGAATTTGAATTTGGGACAATCCGAAGGAATACTCTGAATTACTAATTTAGTATTAGTTCATTCCTCAGGTATCCTATACCTACTAATTTGTTTCTGAGTCATGTCCGTTTAGAAAGCGAAATGCATGTTGCCTCTCTTTTCCTTATTGTGGACATTTGATATTCTATATACCTAATCCTATGTATTTTTCTGAAAATAAATGTCACCTTAAACAATTTAGGTCACCTCAGAAACAATTGGCGACACACTGAATAATCTATTTCTAAAACCAATTTCATCGAAATAATGTCTAATAAGCGTCGAGCATAAGATGCATTGCATTAAATGTCTTCAAGGGAACACTGCAAAAAGAACTATTAATAATAGGTACTCAAATGAGAACAAACAATCAATTTGCTTCAGACAGATTTGCACAAAAACTGCTTAAGGTCGTGCAATCTAACAGCAAAATTATGTTCACTATTTTTCTGCTACAATAGGTACCCTACACCTAGTATTAACTGTTGTACAGTCAAAAACAATGGTGTAATACCCTTACCTTATTGCGTTAGACTGACATTCTAACTTAAAACGTGTAGTTACCTAATGTTACCTATAATTTAGTACCTATTACGTAATCAATAATTTAGTAATTACATAGCCGTCCCCTCCCCCCAAACCAAGAAAACCAAAGTCATTACATCATAAAAAGTACCTAAATTAAACACTAAAAGACTACCTAGCTACTGGTCCAAAGTTAATTTCAACCTCCCAGCGTCATAATTCCAATGAATCATTTTACCTTTACACGGAAACTTATAATTTTTATAACTACTTACTCGTACATCGGTTGCAAAATTACCCATTTTTTCCTTCTAACCTGTCATCGTGTTTTCCGCCAAATTAATAGCGTAACTTAGATAGACAATGAAATAACTAGTTTTGTTTATTTCATTCACCATTCGTTCAACATTGTTGCCCATTCGATTTTTAAAATAAGCGCCAATCCACACCTTCCGATTTGAATTCGATCTTAACAAACATTCGGCCATCTTTTTTGTAATAAATTAGTTAAAGGTCGATTTACATAATCTGATTAATCAGTCAGATTAAAGATTCTAAAGGTCAAGGTTGTAACATAATTGCTAATTATAATTATGTATTTAAACAAAATGATGATTAATTTAATGGTTTTTGCATTGGTCTCTCACACAAATCCTGAGATTCAATTAGAGGTCTGCGTATGTTTAGGTAGGGTAAAAAATCATAAAATTTTATAAAAGCAAGTCTATCCTGTATGGCATAGACATTAGGTTTGTATGTATGTTTTAATTTTAACTTTTACCCGTTTTGTAATTGTACATTTTACCCCTCATATTCTACCATGTTTGTCTGTTTATTTAATTTTTATTGCGAAAATAAGGCCATACATTTGCTATGAATTTATCGGGAGATGTTGTAATTTGGCTATATCAGTCAAAACATAAGTAATAAGCAAGTTACCCATTACACAATGAGTACTCTAACTTGCGCAAAGCACAAATAAAATAACCGTGCGATTTACAATGTAACGCGCCAAATCGAGACGCGAGCGCGGCCGTTATTCTCACTGTAGTCTGCAGTGTAGCTATGAAACTAAGTATGAACTAACACCGGTGTGCCGGTGATTGGGTACAAAGTCCACAGCTGAACTCTCTAGCGGGCGCCATGCGAGCGCCACGTGCGCGCGGCGTGATCGCGCCTCCGCGGCCGAAGCGTTTTCGAATTTGGAACGGGGACGCTGTTTCTTTATGCCCGTGTAACGTAATTTGGCGTAAATTTTACTCAGATTTAGGTTTATGTTTTGTTGTTGTGTCTGTTAGACAGACTTTCTAAAAGCTTGGCAATTTTGAATATAATAAGTAGGTACTGCACTTTGTAATACATTGTGGCGAACCAATTCATCAATGATTATATTATAATTATATTGTATGTTAATATTACATTTCACTAAGAATTAAAGTAGGTAGTAGGTACATATTAATTGTAGCCACAAAGGTTAGATTAGAATCGAATCTATAGAATGGCAGTACACAGATAACATACCTACCGTATTAGATGCCTTTACCTTCTATAATCACTTAAATTGCACATTTACATACGTACATGACTTTTTTCTCATTACTCAACTTTTTATTTCTTATGCAACAGATAAAAAACGTTCGTCCGAAAAACGTTCGAAGCTTTGTAGGTAATTAAAATATTAATTACATTACATTAAAAACACCTTAGTACAGAGGTTAATTTCAGATTTAACTACTATTTCCAAAAATAGTTTTAATTTCGTAATCAACTTTTAACTGCAATCTTCACCTTCCGATTTTAAAACGATTTTAGGAAGTATCGATAAAATAAAAGTCAAACTTGCTTTTTATGATCTAAAGGCAGCATAATTATAGATATTTTTTATATATTCATTTCCAAACAAATACTTACACGTGTATGGAAACATTAAGATAAATATTACTTGAATTACCTACTCATAGGTACAATAAGATGTTAAATATATTATTCTTCATTTGCTACAACATCAGAATTATATGAGGACAATCTGGATAACCCTCATGCAATTCAGGATATGTCCAATCATAGTATCCGCTTTATTGGATGGATTAAATTAACAAATTGGTTAGCAGAGTTGAAACGAAAAGGAATTAGATTCGGTCTACAATTTTCTGACTCTTGAGTCCCCTATGGGTTAAAGTTTCTAAAAGCCAAAAGTAAACAACGTAACTTTTTAGATTAATTATACATATAGTTACAAAAAACATATATTCCAGTCTAGATACATTTTCGTATATTCCAGTCTAGATACATTTTCATTTTGATCAAATTCAGTAAATCCTCATCATCAAGAGATCGCGTGACGGTCCCGAGTTAAAAATACATAACCTAACGCGCGGAGTTTGGACTCATGCGAACCATATGCATTTTAAGGCCACTTTGCTTGGACGCAAATAACATGCGGTATAATCAACCAAATTAGATGCAAACTGATGAGATCATTTATTTCAAATATGCCTGCCTGTTAGGTAACAAATAGATTATCAACGGGAAAATGTGTTTTGAATTAAAAAAAAAATCTAGAAAAAAATCTTAAAAAAATTTGACTTGTCATTTGCTATCTCTTCTAAAGTATTTAAAAATTGTTTATAAAAAAATCTTTATCATATTTTGTAGCATTCCCTTTACAGGGCTAGTAATATATAGATGTTAAATATAAAACTAATTTCAATGTTTTTTGCAAGTGACAATTCTATGCCAACTAGGTTAAACTAATATACTCGTGTGACCCAGAAAAACAATACATATTTTGCTACACGATGGAAATATTGAAGTCAACGCCTTTTGGAGTTATCTATTATTTTGTAATTGTGAAATCTAGACGAATACTGTCGCTTCAGCTAATTATATTCTAAACAAGTAGTCAGTTATAGAAAAACAAACATACGAATGCAAAAATTTTTTTTGGGGTTGGATAAATGATCACTGCTCCTAACTAGTAGGGGTAGGTGCTTATTACATGTTACAATACAATCTATTAAACATGACGAACCATTTCGCAAAATTTGTCTTGCAAAGGAACATCAAATACATTTTTTTTAAAACATGAATATTAATTTTTTAATATAAAAAAAATCGATTTTTTCTCAAACTTACAAAGCCAACGTGCTAGTAGATAGTTTTAAGTGGATTCATGTACCACTTCGGGTACATTCCACAGACCATGTGTGGTCCGCAGATCCACTAATATTGACGTCATGAGGAACAGGGGAACAGCCACGTTGTTAAATATTTCACAAAATTACAACGACAAGGCAACGTCACTTTACAAGTGTTCGTGTGTGTATAGATACCGTTTATCTGTGTGTGTGACGGTGTTTTGTTCCCGACAACGAACAGAGGTCACCTGTGACATCACAGTACAAAGTCCATAGTCCGATCCAATTGAAAGTTCAACCATCAAATGCCGTCCTGGAGACACATTTTATTACACAATGAATGTCTAAAATGATAGAGCCTTGTGTATCAATAACTTGTTTTTTTTTGTTGGCAAACATAAATAGCCAGTTGTTTATTGTATTATTGTAATAAATAA
>LGAG01000228.1:832048-842544 GCA_001278395.1 Lerema accius
CCTTCTTAAGTCCGTAAAAATATGTACCTTCTTAGTAATACTTATTCAAGAGTATTCCAACCAAACTTCTAACTTTAAATACGAGTACTATGATTTTAATTTCTTTATCATTTCTCCAACATCCCCTTCTCTTTAGGCATTGCCCCCCACCGACCCCTTTGGAAATCGGATGGCAACAACCATGCCAACTGTTCTCTAGTACCAACGGTTTCAGTCGAGTTGATCTGTACAATTAGACTGTATTGGACTTTGTACCGTGACGTCGATGGCCTCTGGAACTAGGGTGACCATCGTTTTGGTCAACACAAGACACGGACATCGTATAGATTATAATTAATTTGATTAATCCTCTCGACACTGACCGTTTCAATTGATTTCAATTCAGATTAGAAGAATTAGAGAACAAAGGTTTCATTGTTACTTAGGTTAGACAATTAAGAGAAGTCTTTTAAAAATTCATATTTTTTTATAAAAAAATATTTTTTTACATGACTGCGCCAGAAGGAAGGTAATGTTTTTAAAACTTATGTATGTATCTGTGCATGTTGTCCATTGCTTTGGCACGCTCTACAGCACACATGGTTTGACAAAAATTCAAGATATTAGGTGGCATTCTATTAATTTTTTTTCTATTAATTACCTATTACTGTTTTCTAAACTGCTATTTATTCAATCACTGAATACTATTGCCTATAATTAAAAAATATTATTAAAATCCCTTTCGGTCATGAAAACCTTGTAAAAATATTAAAATTCTTTCGCAGTCTTGGTAAAATAAAGCAATTAGAAAAAATGATCTGACAGCTCATAAATACGTCACATAATTTTTAAATAAATGATGCTTATTTAACGCCATATTGCTATCATATAAAAATGCAGATAGATGACTTTTTTTAAAAACGATTTAACTACCAGCTAATCCGTAAGTTCATGGAAAAAGTAATTAATATATATAGGTATTTTAGACATTATTATTAATTATTTAAGGTGTATTTAATTACAATTTATATTCGTTTTAAAATTTTATGCAAATGACAAAATTATTTTAGTTTTGAGTTATATTTAGAATTTATTCAGTTTTAAATCTCAAATAATTTTTACCTCTGGGGGCCAGAACATGAGCCAAATTGGCTTTTTTATGAAATTTTTTTATAAGTTGATAACCCAGATAAATTAATTTAAAAAAGTAATGAAGAAGGTGACATTACTTTAGTGTACTTTCAAAACATTTTTATAAGATATTGTTGGTTTAATTTTTGATACGTAACGTGCCTTGACTTAACTATGATGTATTAGATTGTATGTTTTTGCATTACGTAACCTGTTACGTCACGTTATCCATAGATTCCTATAAATATTTTATTGAAAGTATTTACCACAATATAAGGATGTGGTGTTCAAACAAGCGAAGTATACAACGCATCGACATTCGCAATTCCGGCGCTTTCACTGGCTAACAAAAACAGCTTTCGCAAAAAGCTGTATTACGTGTATGGCAACATGACCAGGGAAATATGATTGACCTTTAATGCAGATTGCTAGGTAGGTTCTTTATTTGAATGACAAGACAACGACAGTTGTAGCAATGGAAGTGTAGTCATGAAAATGTCGTGGATGATATTGTCGTTGGTAGGAACATTGTGCAGTACATTTTCATACAAATATGCCCCCGCTTATGTCTTTGCCGTGTGGCTTGAATAAAGAACAGATCAAAGTAATGGGCATTCATGTATATACGATGATGTATATACATGAATATATATGGCTGCCATAAACAACAGACACAGAACAAGTAAAGAAATGAAAACTCATTTAGACATCTCTTTGTCTTTTTGAAATCGAACCCTCGAACATGTGAACAGACCTGCATGGTAACCATTGTCTAAATGTCTAGGTCTTATTTCCATCTAGGCAACAGCCTAAAATCTCGTCCTAGATACTACGTGAGAATTATCACGAGCGTTAGGTACTGCGGTCACTGACCTTGGCTCACATCTGATGTCTATTATCTATGACATTAACTCAGTGCAAACCGATTCATATACTGTAGCCCTTCTAAACAGATAATAAATGAAAAATTAGAATGTGAATTTTGTAAAATTATTCCCTTGTAGAAAAAAAGAAAAGAAGATTGCTTTAAAATTAAACATATTCCAAATTTTTACGTTCTGTGTTAGTCTAAAAAACGTTCTATTTATATTTTTCAACCTTGAAAGACAGTCTGTGCATATTAAAGCGCATAGAATAAAAAACTGACTATTTCAACACGCCTAGGGCACGTGCAAAAGTCATTGAAATCTACTTGGCCTATTGCCAATTTAAATTATTACCTTTTTGTATAACAAAACATAGAATATTAAATCCAGTTCTGTCATGAGTGTTGGTAGATTTTAAAATGTTACCTGCAGTTTCTGCATTATAAATAAATTGCAACAACTTCTGGCATCATTACACAAAATGTGTACAGTAATTCCGGTATTTTACGGCCTGATTTCTACATAAATAGGGCTGCCCTTTGCGAATCTCTAGCGACCTAATTGGCAAGTCCCTTAATTACGTCATCAGTTCAACGTCTTTTAATATTTCTAACTTTCATTTACATTGCCGTAATAATTCGCTAGTTCTCCAGATTAAAATCGAATTGAATTTTTTTTTAATTGTTTTAAAGTATTTTCAATAGATGGCGTTAGTACTTTTTATCCTTATTCATGCTGCGGAGTTAGTAGTATAAAAATGTTACATGTAAACCTAAATTAGTGAAATATTTGTTACAATAACTTGTGAACAAATGTGTTTTGAATTCAGCAAAACTTACTGGTAATGTATGCAGTATAGATGGACGGATATACATTGTATGTAATACTAGAACAAAATATTTTCCTACGTCATAAGAAGATTCTTGTAATGTGTTATCTGCAAGTAGCAGTTATTGCAACATTGTCGCGTCTACACGCATGTTCACCACCTTAGCGCGTGGTAGAACCGATAATTATTCAACACGTGAACAAAAACCAATGTGTCATACTCAAGATATAATTAAACTCGAAAATGTGTTTATGAGAAACGGGAAGTAACCATGCTTTAAACCTTTCATCTTATTTGACGATCAGTAAAATTCAATGGTATGCAAGGTCGCCTTTTAATGGGTTCTGAATTTAATTTCACAGCTAAACGGAAATAAGGATGAAAGTTTAACAGATCTTTTGTTTCAAATTCTAACGGACTACCTATTTCAAATTTAGTTAGAGATGCAGACTTTCAAATGAAAGATTCCAAATTCAAAATATACTCTAGTAGCTCCCTGTCTAATCTTCGTCGCATCAGACCAAAGCAATTACGTCTGCGTAATCGATGTAGAATCTTAATTAAACCTAAGTTAGATTGTCCGTACTGGTGGGTTATATACACACATCAACAAAATCTAGGGATTTTATTACGTTCGATGAGCTCAGACGCGATAACCGGTCACCACATTATACCGTCAAAGGACAAACACGGTCATCCGTTATCGGCTGGCTGTCCTTTTATGTACTCGATGTACACTTTTTGCAATGTCAAGTCGGGAAATCTTCTTGATTGACTGTAATTACAAGATTTAATTTTGTGGCTTTCGTTTGATGCTTGATGCCACACACATTTACACACACCTGCCTGTTACTTACTCCTGTTCTATAATCTTAAAAAAAAATAGTTTACTTACTCTCGATTCAATACTTCCATTTAGTACGTAGTTGCTTAAAGGATATTGCAATCTCACAAGAAAACTCAATAACATTTTTTGCATTCATTTATTAATTTATAATGTAAAGTAAAATAAACTAATCACTCTTACAGAAGAATACAGGATGAATATTAAATTCCTTTGCTTTAACAAAAGCTTCCAAGTTTACATGAATGCCAGCTGGTACGTAGTAAGATATAAAGTTGTCTCAATCAATCATTTCCAAAAATGTATCGTTAAAAATATTAAGAAATGCACTAAAATCTTCCTCTCTTCCATAACTCAAAATATTGTAAATTCCATTACGTATATGTTTACACAAATGTCATAAAGATTTGTTACTGATATCACCTGAATTGTTTTTGATATTTGATATGATATTCGCATCCTGTTCAAAGTTCGCATGGCTACCGATATTTAGTTATCAAACGTTACAACAATTTGATAAGATCGCATGTAACGAAATTCGAAAACCACGATTAAATACCTTTAATAACAATATACTCATAATTAGTCTTAAATAATAAATCAATTTGCATAGAAAGTGTTATGATAAGACTTTAATTTAGCATTTAAGTTTTAGATCTTTTCTGCTTTTCCTATAATGAGAATAGCAATTGAGTTTGCGACCACACCCTGTCGCTTATGGACATCGTAATAAACTTCAAGTAGGACTATAAGAACGACCGTTAGTTGGTTAGTAAGTCTTGTTAGTGATAAATGTAAATAAGAAAATTAGATGTTGTTAATGTTTTCTCAGTAATGGTCAATTAGATTTCTAATTTACCTCGAATTTCCTCCTCCTAATTTTCCCTTGGCTTAGTATAGGATATAATTCTGTCTATACTTGTGTCCAAACCAACTTCTATTATTTGTTTGCTTGGCTTTCTATCCCTTTAATACTATCTTTATTAATCATGAAAATTTCTGTGGGCAAAACAAAGAATGTAACGGATCTTTCACAATCTAACCTGATAGCTACAATTTGTTCATATCAATCAACAAAGGATTAAAAACAGGATATGAAAGTACGTAATTGCTTTCAGATATCTACAGACGATCGATTACTTTGTTTGTCGCTTTTTGGGTGGTAATCTACCATTTCTTGGCATGATTTATGACGTCACATACTGTAGCTATCAGGATCATTTAATTGTAAAGTAGAAGTCACTTTATTACAAATCAATGTGCAATCAACTTACTGTATGTGTATGTATTCAGCTGTTCATTCATTTGGCAAGGGTGCGGGCTGCGTGTTTTATGAATCATAACTATTAACGACCTCACGTATATTTTTATGTCGCTGGGGAACGTACCTCTTACCCTCTTGTTAGGGTTCGCACGGTGTCAGAGTATAATAATCAATATTCGTCAGCACTTTGTAGTGCTACCTATTTTACTAAATAACCGGTACCATCATTTCCATTCTTGTAAATGTCTTCCATCCCGTTGTCTTTAAGTTAATTGAATAATAGGCTTTCATTATCTAGGAAAAACTGCATAGCTATTATCATTAGATGGAATCTACTTCCCCATCATCATCATGTGTCGTTTCGAGAAAGAATCATTGCATAATGTTGGCGAGCAAATCCGACAAGCAAACGCAAGCCGGCCTATAACAGCTTCAAGTTTATTGCAATATTAGGAAGCAGTTGCGTTGCTGACCTTCCGATACCAGTTCTGTCACCGTTGCACGGAAAGTTACAAAGAAACAGTGTCAGGAAAGTGTTTTTCTAGGCTTTTAAGTCTTTGAAGAAGCGCATCATTTCTCTTTAAATCTATATGCACTTTTAACATCGCCTAGCGAAAAATTTATGAGATGATTTCCATGTCATCCACAATGAACACGGTGAACAAAATTACTAAATATATCTAATAAAAATCCTTAGAAAATAATATATTGAAAAATACAGGACTAATGGAGACGCTCGCAAAATACTTTATTAGTCTTGATAGAGGTTCATAAATATGTATAGCAGATTTGCAAATGCAACTTATTCAATAGATAACTTACCTACTGTTGAAATTGGCTAAATAACTACTTGATTTCCTTTCAAAGAAAAAGACACAAGAAGGCATAATTAAGATGACATCAGCGTATCATTAAAATTAACATGGCAATTATTAAGCCAATCAATTTAAAAGGTTGTCTTTGTCTATTAATGATAGAGTATTACATGAACGTGTCGTCACAATCAGGATGTTAGCAAAGAAACTCGTGTGACTAGATGTAAAGGCTAAGTTTGTTACAGTTCATAGAAACTGATTAAAGCTACGACGGAGTAGGGCAATAAGAGTAATTACTTCCAATTACTGGTCAGACAAGCTACACTTATCACTTGAAACTTTTTACTTTATCTTTTATAAATCGTGGCAATAGCTACTTGGTGCTAAATGCTTAACGAAATAAAGGGAAACTAAACCTTGCTTTGCAAGTTGCATGTACTGTTGAATGTTGATCTTACACAATGCTTGTAATCTTGTAATAATAAGCACTCAAGTTAACAATAACAACAACATTCGTAACTGTTTCGAAATCCTTGTTCTGTAATCACACGATAGCTAAATCCTTGAGTTCAATTATCGGTTCTCAGATATATTGTCATGTCTCTTTACTTTACTCGAATCAACTTATAATTCAGCAGAAGACTGTTTAATTTAAAATAACAAAAGAAAGGTAAATGGGTCAACATTTTATGTGGCATGAATAATGGACTTTAATACAAAATATATGTATAAGGTACAAAAGTGGCGCCGTTACTGTGCCCTGTAGAATGCCTTAAGGTTATTAACGCACGTTGCATCGGTCACGTATACTACCCCCACTTCTATGCCGGTCCGCCTACGATAACTGTAATTACTTGTCAACTTTTTTTACAATAACGTATTTCACGTCTTTCGTCGACTTTTTGGTGTAAATTGAATTAAAAGCTTCTTAGATTTTTTTATAAATTAAACAACAGAATGTTGTTTATTTCGTAATGGTATTCTTAAATTCATTAAAGTATTTTCTAATTCAGGTGAAAACTATTTCGCAATATTAACTACGTAATACTGAATAAGCGTAAATTTACTGTACTTTAATAACTATGTCGATATATTTGCTGATTTATTTTCTATTGACTTTATGTCAACAGTCGTCGATGTCGAAATATTTTTTTCCATTTTTTCAACGATCGTCAGCACGGAAAAAACGGATTGAATCAGCACACGTTCTATCAAGTACCTAGATTGTTGTTAATATATTTGATCACCGTGCAAAGTCCATTTGGGCCACTTATAACTACTTCACCGTCTTAGCTAGCGTAGTAACTGCTACTTAAAACCAGTTGAAGTAAATGGTTGCTATAATTACGTAGTGTAAAACCCATAATATGAGATTTTATGAGCTGTGTTAAGAACGTATTTTAGATTTCATGGTTGGGTAACTTACAACTTACTTAATTTTGCTTATTATATTATAATTATATTTCATCTCTTGAGTAATCAGATACGCATGAGCAAGCAGATTCATAAAAACATTGTTCAAATTAATATCTCAAATAATTGTCGGTTTAAGACATAGCGTCTTAAATTAGTTGAATACGCTTTCCGATTAATCCGATTATTTAAATTTAATGTTTTTTTGGTTTTTGAAAACTCCTTTCGGGAGCCCCTTAAATAGGACTAATCTGAGAAAACTCCAACGCATGGTAGTCCTATCAAAGCTATCAAAACCTTTGTGTTGCCAGTAAAAAAATATGAAGATCACAGACAAACAAACAATTTCAAACAAAGGCACAAAATGATAGGTGTAAATGACATAATTAGTAATAGATATGATGTATTGTATATGCATGTGCAGGATGTAATTACGCGAATTGCATCATTGTTATGTAACTGGTAAATTACCTATTATATCAACTTTATTATTTATATTATTATTTACTAGACGATGCCCGCGGCTCCGCCCGCGGAAAAGTCGATAAACAAAATATTGATTTTATCCCAAGGGAACCTATAATCGGGATAAAATGTATCCTATGTCCTATTCCTGGATGCAACCTATCTGTGTACCAAGTTTCAGCTTAATCCGTTCAGCGGTTAGACCGTGAAGGAGGGACAAACATCCAAATATCCAAACATCCAAACATCATTACAAACTTTCACATTTATAATATTAGTAGGATTAGTAGGATTGCTATACGTGTCATTTACGGAAACCTGAACCTAATGAATGTTAATAAAAGAGACAAATAATAGGATGCATTTGTTTAAATGGTTTAAATAGCTTCTTGAAGACGAGCTTATATGTACAGAACTATATAACTGGACTGTAATACTTCACTTGTTTGTATATCGTTTGTAATATTTGCAGTCGTTAATAGTAGTTTGTCTGTTTATACTCCAATTTTATGCTATTTTTTTTTAAACATTACAAACATCACAAGGTTAGATACTTGCAATTGTTTATGGTAAAGACATTATCTATAGTATTATCGTTGGGTTCCAGGTTTTAAGTTTCAACCTTTACGTACATTTTCCATCTAACGGATTGTGAACGGACTGTTAAATTAAGTTGACTATTTGTTAAACTATGATAGACAATCTCAAGTTTAACAGAAACCAAACTCGTACCGCCAAAGTTACTGAGTGCTATGGTAGATTTAAAAAATAACAAAAAATTGTGAGTGCAAAATCATAACTTTTTTTGCGCTTGGTAATTAACAGCATACTTCAGTAACTATAAATTGAAGGGTAACTTTGAACACTATATTTTATTTTGATAATTGACTTAATTTTAAGACGATTTTTATGAAAAGTTTCGTAGATCGACGCTGAGTTTTTAAGACAATTATGAAATTGTCTATAGTTACTAGCACAAGTGTATAGTTATTAGCGAATGGCTTTCCCGAGGGAATCGAGAGTGGTTGAATCACATTCACAAATAGGCATGACTAACCAGTTGCCAAGTCATGTTATCGCTGTTTTGTATTCCAAATAAATATGCCTCTGATATCTATGGCCAACGACTCTTCAGCCCTGACCGTCACTACAATAAAGATCGTTTATTACTTAATTATCAGCTCCCGTTATCAAAACCGACACTCGGTGCGCGATGATAACCCCCCTATCTCCTTGTTTTAGGACACGAAATTTGATAAGGATATTTGTAATAAGTGATATTTATTACAGATATCGGCGTGGAAATTGTTTTAAATAACAACATTTAGCGTTAATTGATATTTTAAGTCTGAAATGAGTTAGTTATTCGTACTTATAAGTTACCTACGTAAATATAATCTCGTTAAAAGCCACGGCATTCTAAATTTAAAAACCTTTCTCACATTTTTAAAAATAACTCGAGACTAAATTGCTTACATTTTTGTATTTTACCTCGAGTCATGTGAACGTCACGTGATCTCAACCGGATTATTATAAAGGTCTGGTCATCAAGAGCCAGGTATGCCGGCGTTGGAGATCGGGAATGAGCGTTTGAATTTATAACGGTTTTTTAATTTTTTTTTATGTTCTTAGGAGCTTTGGTTCGAGTAACCGTTTGTATTTATAACGGTTTTTTTATTTTATTTTTATTAATTTTTTTTTTTGTTCTTTTTTCAAAGTCTTCATTGCGATAGCATGTTATACTTAGAACTTAGGGAGTTATCTGTAAATCTAAGTTTTTCTCTTTATCCAACGAAACACATTTGTATTTTTAAAATTAGTTTTAAATACATATTTTTTTTATTTATCTTTTAGTTCATTCATTTTTTGTTACCATATAGCAAAACAGTTAAAAGTAGTGTATCCAACCTTATTTTCTCATTGTTTATAGATACTAAAAATACCAAGATCTTTACAACAGTTATTTATCTAAACCGGCCGTGCAAAACGTAACCTGATAACTAACAGCTAAAATATTTGCAAAGCAATATTGCGCATTTTGCGTAAACAACAAGATGGAGGATGGAGTAGTTTTCGCGCGTTTTACGACCACAGAACATAAATTTAAGCGCCATGTTGGCATCTGCGACTCGATTCGAAGGACATTTCGAGTAAATTTTATTTATATCATTCGCAGTACAATCACTATGTTTTTGCGCAGTTATACAATTTTTGCGTATCAATAAAATCAATTTTTTCCGCTATTGATTACGCACCATTCGTTTACTAAGGTAGAAATCACATTTATTATGCATAAATTATATACAGCCATTTCTTCATTTTGTAAGCAAAAAAAAAATCAATTTATTGCAAACGGAATTAAATATCTAAGTATTGTAATATTTAATAATTACTGCATAAAACATTAATGTACACAGATAGCGCACATGGCAACAAAAATACAGTTAAATGTCATATCAAACATAATAACACAACCATTTAATTATTCGTTTAATGATAAGAACAACTGCATAATTTAAAATGAAACTGACGTAATGACGGATTGTATTCATAATATTATGGAAGGACCAAAAAATGTATTATTCTGAGCAAAATAATATAACCATGGAAAAAGAGATTTATTTTAAATAACATAATCATGATTTTAAAGGGGAAGATCCGAGGAAAAATTTATATAAAAAGAAAAAATAAATAATACATAAAAAAAATTTGCAAAGAATAGACAAGGTTCCATTTTGGGGAAGGACCGTTGAAACAACGAAACAATGAAGATAGTGAGGTAAAGTTTCTTGTAGTAGTCTCACAAAGGGTGGTTAAACGCTGATGAAAGTAAATATAAAACAGACAATTGATAGATGATTGTAACTAATCGTATCATTAACAAGCGTTC
>LGAG01000228.1:842664-858688 GCA_001278395.1 Lerema accius
CAAACGTTCCGGGTCGGTCAATAAAAGGATAATTGAAGAGATTATAAGTACAACACACACGAGTAATAATTGGAGAAACTCAGACCGAAATCGTAATGTATTATTTACGTGACAGCATTTTTATATGTTGCCATAACATTAATTTGCTACTACAGTTTAATAAAATATTTAAGTATACTATGAATAAAAATTAAATAGACAAATAAAATTGTTACTGAACAAGAATTGTTTAAGCCTTCTTTATATTTTTATTGGGGCTTAATTACATTACAAAAACTTTACTTACATCAGGAAATAGGGGAATAATTAATTAGATAAAGAATATATTATAAAAAGAAACGCATTTAGTATGGCAATTTTAATTTGTATGTACACGTCGTAGTTACCAATATCTAGTCAAATGGAGTTCTTTTTTATTTAAGCTTTTTTCCCCCATTACAAATTTTTATATTAATATGTTGATAGAACGTATGAAAAATAATAAATAATTTTCTTTTTAGTGACATTTCTAGACGCTTCCATTGACCCCACCTAATATTTTGCCATTGTCCTTTTTGGTTTCAGATGCATTTCAATCAAAACATCAGACGCAAAAAAAAATCAGCACATAGGAAGTAATCTCAACTGAAAGACTTGAAAAATAAATCCTTACTCATAAATATGTTCAACGAGACGTGTCATTAAAATAAATTTTCATGTAGTGTACATTGGAATGTCAACTGTACATAATGTACTCGGGGAATCGATAATACCTAGGTTAAATAACTGCGCAGTTGTAACGCCAGGTAAATATTATTCTCGGCATTACAATCGCGTATGTATCAAAACAACGACTTATCAACAAGGCCTACCGTAAATGAGGTAATTAAATACAATAATAGCAAATAATGTTGTTTAACTAAATAAGTATGATCGTTGACGCGTGACTGATTAGTGAGATGATGTAAGTGTTTAAGTAATGATAGATAAAAGACTTCGAGATGCTGATTTAGTTATAACAAAAGCTACTCATTTCTGGTCTACTGTAGTATTGCCTGTTAACCGTTGCATGACAACTATACCTACCTACAATACAAAAATCTCATAGAATAGTGTATCATAGAAATCTGTTCGTCCAACACGTGAAGCACTGCTTAACATGATCAAACTTGCTGGTCAAATATAAAGTTTTACATTCGCTTTATCATCTACGGCAATATAAAGAAACGCGATTCTTTGTAAGGCAGGACTGAAGCGTTGGTTACGTCATCAATTCTAGTATTGCAATTTATTTCGCTCAAAGATCTTTGGCCTGACTTAATGTTCAAGAATAACTTAAACCTCTCTACCATTTATCATATTCAAGATTTTCTGATTATACAATAGCTTTAAATTTATCCCATAGAAGTAAAATAATAGCTCCAAGACAGATTTGTTCGCTTTATTCTAAGTTGTTATCATTGTTATTTGTGGCTGTGTGTGTTGTATGACCAGTTTATGTTTATATGTAGTTGTTCGTTCTCCTTACATTGAACTTTGTTTAAGATCGCCAACCGTATAATTGCGGTGTTATTTCAGTTGTGGACTAAATATCTGTCCAAATTAATAACAGCCTCATATACCTATAGAGTCATCAAACAAAGAATCATGAAATTTAAGAATAAAGTATCTTTAAAGCAATACGCATTTGATTAGCAACCTTTTCCGTACCCCTTTGACATACAGAAACTGGATGTTACGACCTTGAAAATAACTATTCGTATTTCAAAAACTTATCTTGTGGCAAGTTATTGCGCATTTAACATTACCCAAGGTGCTATTTTGACGGAAGTAACAATATTATGAGCGTTGATTTGTGATCGATTGTTATTTTAAGATGTGATTGCAATCATATTTTTATTATCAAGATCGGCATCGCCAATGTCATTATTATTACAATCTTCATAATCGTCGTCACCTACGCTATTTTTGTCAGCGGCACGAAATCATCGCAATTTGTTTTTTTTTCTTAATATAATATTTATGCATGTGCTGCCTTATGCAGTGACATAAGACATGTCTAACTAAAAATCTATTTCTATAACCAGTTTCTGTCACAGCTTAGTTCAAAGTAGTTAAAATTAAAAAGTCATCTACGTCTTACTTTTATACATTTTTTGTTTTAACATTTATTGCGTAATCAGACAGTTAAACTGTAGCGATGCTTAGGAACACTATACATTTTGACAGTTGATAATACAACAGTTTTTTTATATCTACTTGACGTTTTGTTCTTAGTTTCTTTGTTGAACAAGGCATGAATTTCGCCCCTTCAAATATTTCTCAGTCTGAAATATGATGAAATATCTAATCAAAATTCATATAAATTACGTATTAAAAGAAATCGTATTATCAGAATAAAATGCTTTACCTAACCTATTATCTTACGAACATCCGTGATCGAAAAAACACTTGCTTATCAAAGCAACTGGTAGTAGATAATCTATTCTATCAGTATTGGTTAATGTCTCGATGTATTCGTCATCTTGGACTTTGAGCCTTTCTATCAAAACTGTGATATCATTAGCTATAAATACACCTCAATTGTGGTTATTATTCACAGAAATGTACTGTCAAGTAGCATTTGTATTTAATAATACGTGAACAGCTTACTTTTGATACATTTTTGGCAATAATGCAGACACGTATGTAGGAAAAAGTGCACAAAGCTTAATTATGATTAAAACATGAGTTACAAATACTTTTTTAAAATTAAAAGCATAACTCAGATACTTACACGTTATAGGTATGAATTAATTGTGTATAAGCATACAGTCTACAGACGAAAAACCCCGTTGAAAGTGTTGACGATGACATATCTTCCAGCCAGATACAGCATTTTTTAGAATACTTGGACTTGAATTGATGTAGTGATGTACCGAATTACCTACCAAATATGACTTTGTACTTTAAATGTACGAGAAAGTAGGTTGTCCGCTACCAATGCATTCTGATAAGGATGCACTCATTTTATTGTTTCTTTTTTAAATTGTAATCAATCTATGTGTACAATACTTTGTACTCAGTTTGTACCTAATACTATTTTAAATTCTAGACGCCATTTATTTTACATATACTAGGCAACTGATTAACATACATATTTATTGGTTTGACGTCATTCACATTTACATTTTTGTTGACATACAATTAATTTCTGCTCTAAGTTTGTACCAAAAATAAATTTCAAGACTAAAAGGTATTTTTAAAATTGACAGATATTTTTAGTTATGTTTTTTTTACAAAGTACTCGTTAACTATTTTTATTTATTCTAAAATACACAACTAACTTTTTCTGTGTAAATAATTAAAATTGGACACGTTTTTACCTCAAACTTTATTTGTTTCAAATTAGTTAAGAAGCTTGAACTTATAACGTCATTAGGTTTTAAAACAATTGTAGTGTTAAATTACAGTAGTCTAGACCCATATATTTAGTGTTAAAGGTTAAAGGAAGCCATTTTGAAATTTTGAACAACGATTAGCCTGGTTGTAGTTATTTTGAGAATGATTTACCTTGAGTGTGCCCGCGGCTTTGTGTGTACGAAATACCAATGTAAGTAATTACTACTACATGTTACAAAATTAATTAGAAAGGTTAAAGTCATATAAAGGTGATTATTTTCACCTAACAGTAATTTCACGCATTTAGCAATACAATGGTACTACTCTTAAAAATCAATCAATTTATTTAATGAGATGTGAATGTTAATTGACAAACAAATTCTTAGGACATTTTGGTCAATTCAATTTTAAAATAATTTGTCAACTGTAGTACATAGGTGTGTTATAAATGACTATATTATGTACCTATGGGCTTGTCGTAAAGCCATGAAAATAATTTATAGAGTGACATCGGGATTGCAAATAATTGTCTTAAGCATGATTAGGAAAAGACGCATGCCGTGGAACACTTATTAGTTATTCCTATTGCCGGAGTTCCTAACTTAACGCGGGGGTAAATCAGCAATTTTACCGGGGTAACAAAAAACTTAATTATGATTAATAATACAAAAAAGGTAACTTGTATGTGTTGATAACATTTTAAAGACATCAGTTTTTCTCGTAGATCACGGGGTAACAATACTGAAAAGGTTTGGAACCACTATTCTATTGTTTACTAACGACGTAACTTGTCTATAGTTTAAAACTTTAAAATTATTATTGTGTATTTAATTGTTTTGCTATTGTACTTTGATGCGCTGTCTGACCTTTTGGTTAAAATAGTATAAGTCAAAAACATTAACAAATTATACTTATATTCCGATGTTACGCTAATAGTAATCTCCCGACTAGTTGCAAAACTAATCTACCGTGTAATATTTCTGCTAACAAAGTCCAAAGATTAGTCGTCGGATAGATCGAGAGAGTGCAGCATGCGCTCGATGCGTGATAGCTCATGGTTGGATTAGAGAGAGACGGTGCTATACGCTAGAGGGAGACGCAAAGAAAACATCTGCGCTCGCTTTTGCTTGGTTGAGATTTTCGTTTTCTGCTGCGGATATTGATGTTGGATCTATTTTAGTTTTCGACGATTTGAACTCATTCGTTTGGCACCTGTCAAAGAAAAAAATATGTGATGTTCGAGAATGTCAGTGCTTTTGTTACCAAAATTACTAATTATAATTTTTCGATTTTAAGTTGTTGAGGAGAACCGATTTGGCGCGCGTCATGATTGTTTTGCAACGGGTAGCAAATTCGTTTAAAACCTCATTGAGTTATTTGTCGGAGTGTAAAGGAATTAATTTACATTTTTTTTTTGGAACCGCAATTATATTATTGTCGATAGAAGTAAAATAAGTTGTGAAATTCCATACTAGAGATACCGAAATTAAAATTCTGTATGCAGATACATAAACATGGCGAATTGAGATAAAACAGGACTCTTGAAAGAAGAATCTAAAAATAGTAAACACGCCCTAAGGCCTTATGTCATTAAGGTGCGATCAAAATGCTATTAAGGTTATTGTACAATGATTGGTACCTATTTGATACCGCCCGTACCATACCCAGGTATGGTACCAAGTAGGTACATAATGTCCTAAGCATCAATCATAAAGACAACTATACTATTATTATTATTATAATAACATAATTATGTTATAGATTTGTGTAAATTCAAAACGGGTAACTTTGATTTCTAGGGTTGCTCCGTATGCGAAATATTATATCTTTTGTAAAAACTTGTCCTAAGAAAAATAACGCGAATATCAACAGTATTGGGTTAGTTTAGCGTATATCAATATTATAATGGTTTTCAAACTTACTCCTAATTTCAGAATTACCCGTTTTGACTCTTAATTAAAAAAATATTAAAAACTTGATCTTTTTTTGTTATGAGCAGTTTATTTCTTGTAATCTAACTATCTTCATACAACAAGTTTAAATAATTACCTATTTTAATAGGTCTTTGTGATGGGCTTCAATGACCCCATACCAAGTATGAGGCAACACGGCCGTTATCGCATGTCCTAAAAAGGCAGTGGGTACTTATTCAGATTTTTTTATTAATGTACCTACTTACCTTGGTACAAACTTACGATTATGTACCACAGTATTTGACACGGTACATTAAAATTTTCGTAAATAATAATAAATTAACGAAACGGGAAATAACTTCGTAAAAAATATAAAACACCTTATTTACTTTACTAAGGACATAATCTAAGTAACAAATATAGAGTATAAATAAAATGGATATAGATAAGCTATTTACAATTTTTACGCAACAAATCACGTATTGTTGCCGGATATTGTTTACAATCCTTATTTCCTTCCACCTTAATAGGCTTAAAGATACTTATGTGGAGTATAGACTTGCTTAAACCTATTTCTTTGTAAGAAGGCTTCGACCATCGAGGCCTCCCGGTGTCATTGAACTCCCAAGTACGTGTCTCAGGACTATTGGTTAGGGCGCGTACACAATGATGTTTGCAAACATTGCGACTAGCGACCAAAGCTGTCACTTTCGAAGAGAAAGTAAATGATTTATTCGATGAAACTCTCCGAAGCATAATTATTGTGGCGCATAATTATTTTCGTGGCCGAATTTTATTTTTAAATTACATGTCGTTATAAAGATTTTAGTGATCAGCTTACCTATTTATGGTTACGATGTGATTTTGATGGTGACTGGTACTTATAACATAAGATTTATGTATATTACCCGCATGTTTTTTTTTTAAACACGTTCAAGTTTCTTATAGTGCTTCAAAATATTTAAGTTTTTTTAAGGAAATAGCCAAGAAAAGAAATTTATTCTATATTAAAAATAATAACATCTTTAAAACAGTAAAATTTTATTTTATTTGACTTTTAGCAGTTAACGCTAGTCGTAATGGCTACTTATTTTTATTTAGTGACTAAGTGCAACAGTACTCAGTAATTTTTGATGACTGATTAATGAATAAGTAACATATTCATGTGCGAAATCTTTTTGCAAATTAATTTAGTATTTCCACTAACTTCAGATTAGCAGATAACTAAATGAAATCTTTACTTAATTACACAGCATTAAGCAGGCAATTAGTCCTATGTCTGTTCTCTCTGCAATCAACTTAAATATAAACACATTCACACTGAGCTTTAGCTGACCCAAATACGGCAAATGTTTTAACCGCAAAAATTATTCAACGCAGCTCATAAAATCCTTCAAGAGATGGATCATAAGGATGAAAGTTACCCAAACTCTTAATAAATATCGTAATAACATCGTAAAACATCTGGCGAGAGCGACGACCTCTGGGAATTAGGGTGCGAGTGACGTTTTGGTGCAATGTTTGCCGTACGAGCGAGTGTATGTACTTAGCTGCATAATTAGGCTTTTAACTTGCCATCTTCCCCTAATAAAGACAAACACTGCAAAGGTGGATGGATGGTGGGATTCTACACAATTTTGTATGATCCAAGTCTTAGTTGACAATAGTCTGTATTGTTGTCATTTATGTCAATAACACGAGGTCAGTAAAGTACAGTGATAATTTGTGTAATATCATTGATCAAATTGTATATCCAAATAAGATATGACATGTTTGTAAAAGTGGACATATTTAGAAGATATTTTATCGTTGTTGTCGCTAATCCGAATGGTGAGTATTGCTTTACCAGTCTGCAAGAAACATTTTTCTTTGTACAAGGAACCTTTGCTGAGATGTCTGAACAATAAGTGTACTTCCCTCGGCTTTGTGCCAAGCTTTGTGTGCAGAAAAAGTTCTTGAAAGGCAACAAAGGACATTTGAAAGCTGTGGCATATAGTAGAAGATCATAAAAAGACGCGAAAGTAACAGCGTTCCGGCAACTAATGTCTCTTTCTATTTGTAAAATAGTTATGTAACTAATATAATACTAGTCTTATACATGATATACGTTTGCACATGAAGCGTGACCCAAATTAGAATTGAGAGCAAGGTAAAATTTGTATTTATGTGGATTTAAGTACTTTTTCCTTCGTTTACACAGTAATAGGTAGGATACTGTCGGATTATCATTAATTTTTCATTGTTTTTACCAAATTTAATGGCCTATTTTCCTTATGGACCTGAAAAACAAGTTAGTATCACATTTTAAAGCGTAAAGTTTTACGGTAAAAACGGGATAGAAACGCAAATATGCACGTTAAAATGTTCGAGGCGCGTTACTTGCGAAATAAAGAGCTTGGATTATTAGGCATTAAGGAAAAAATAATAAAGCTTGGTTGTCGACCGCTATCGACGGAAACTTACGTCATACGTGTATAAAAACGATTAACTATATTGTAATCTTTAGCCGACTCTTGAGGTATTATGGTATTATCCGGCTATCGATAAGCATATGCAAATTTGTGCTGTTGATCCAACTAAACCAATAACACATGAAGGATGAGGTGATATTGAAAATGAACACAACAAGCTTAATTTGTATATAAGTGACTTTTTATAATTCTAGCGAGATCCGCCTAGTTTTCAGTATGACTCAAAATTACTATAGTCACACAAATTGGAACCTTATATCCTCTTTGTGAGGTTATAATTAAAAAAATCGCGAAATCACATAACAGTTTGTGATCTCTAAGTCATGTTTGAACGTTGTCTGTCTGTCAGTTACGTTTAACCTCGCTTTACTTCAGAAATTTAAACAAAATGAGTCTTATTAACAAAAGCAACCACAACCACATAAATCGTTCCCAAACTTCATCTTTACCCAAGTATATTTCATTGATTTAGACACGTACCTAGTTTATTTATAGCAATTATTACAATATGTATTTCTTTATGCGGATATGTACACAAAGGGGTTCACACGACTAATAGTCGACTGTTTTTGTGCGCTAGTGTGATCGTAGCTTTAGATCACGGCGTACTTGCGTGGTCTATGCACACAAAAACTGCTACATTTATTAAAATGTAAATACACGCTGTTATTGCAAATGCAACTCTATTCCTTGTTAACAAGGTGCAAAATAATAACGTTCAGGAACATGTTTGTAAGTTGTAGACTTTATTGAGTTTGTGGGAAATATAATGCAATGTTTAATGTTTATAAATATGCAACGCAATGATAATTGTAGTCGATGAAGGACAAAGACGATGTTATTTCTGTTATTGAGTTTATTGTTACTTATATCGCGGTCTAATAGAAGAAGCTTTGGTAGTCGTTAACTTTGTAACTAATATAAGTATTAATAGCTATAAGTTTCTAGTCGGCTCGCTAAAACTGCTAAAAGTAACAAGTGGGATCTGTCACACCTGTAGAAGGTATAATGTACAAATTATTGGTCAAGCTGCAATGAAACTGAAAAATAGTAAGAGCTGATAATACCCTTAAATAACTAGTGAAACCAATAAACTTTTATAAGGTAGCCAAATTATAACGTAATGATATCTAGTGATTATTATTTTCGCAGTTTAAAGTCTTTGTCGTCGTTTATTATTTACAAATTGCGATAGAACAAGAGCCTTATACCTCGATATCGTTTAGTATCACGCTGATAGGTAGTGATGCTGTGTCGGTATTATTGTAATATTATTCTGATATTAATATTCTTAGCTCTATATAATTACAAATAATTATGTTGGCTTCAACCAACTGGCTACTATGCCGTCAGAATTATTGACGATGGCATAAATTATATTTTGACTTTATCGATAACAGGCTGCCCCAGCAGACATGTGACATGAATATTTTCATTCAAAAATACTTAAAAATTTTAAAGATTTTGTAAGATTTTTTTAACGATTTTATTTCACATAGGTATACCATGTTATTGTAGATTTAGCCAAAAATACAATTTTAGCCAAATCAGTTGAGCCGTTTCAACTTTTGCTCAGTCTTATGACACTTACGACTTGGTATATAAAGCTCATTTTTGTGTGAAAGATAACAATGATGAACATAACTCGAGAAATAGGCTGCCAATACAAACATGTATATTCTATAGGTATTGCAAGTAATTATAATATAAGTGGATCAAAATATATGATACGAGCGTGCAAGGACTGAAAACATTACCTTGAACACGATCCGCTCAATGATATATTATCTGTAGTATTTAGTGTCAATTACAATTACAGAGTAACAATCTAGTAGTTGGGTAAGGTTGTCTATCTATTTCATTAGAAGTTTTTTTGAAGTATCGAAAAGGTTAATAGATATTTAGGCCTATCTTACGTATGTATATTGTAACAAACATAAGTTTTTTTTATTAATATCCTTACTTTAATATATTTTATGCTCTGACGTAAAATATTGGTAGCTTTATGTATATTTAAGTGACTAATGCGTTATGTAAACGCATAATAGGCGCATCTTAGTTTTTCTATAACTTTAAAATGTTCTGTAAAATTGCAATTTGTGGGTTACAATATTATTAGGAGGGGTCGATTTCTTGGTGAATTGTATCTTCATTTTCGATCGCCAAATCCATCTATCCACAAACAGAGATAGCTAGTTTACAAAATGTCGGACGCTGTCGTACTCAAGAATAGACTTCTCTATACGAAAGCATCAAAGGTTTTTTCTCCAACGTCGTGTCTTTGTATACTATATTTGGACTAATTCGTTAGTAGGTATGTTGAGGCAACCAACGTCATTCTTTTGAAACGGACTTCAAGCGTCTATAGTTACGTACATAATTATAGTGCTTGCCAAAATAATTTGGGCTGGTCTAATTGCAACTTTCTCATCCAGTTTGAAAAGATCTGCGCCTCAAATAGCAATAGACAGACAAGAAATGTTTCGCACGAAACCATAATTACAGATCATTTATCCTTGTGCCAAATTAGACGGCTTTGCGGTGGATGGATGTGTAGTGATTTGAATCGTTGTGTAACGCGATAATGTGTGTATGTGTGTGTTTTTTGTGTGTGAACAAGTTATTGTCTTCAGCTAGACTTGTGAGATTAGATCACGGAAATCTATTAATCTTTAATACAAAAACTATAAACTCGTTTTGGAAGAAGAGGCGTTATTTTTTAAATTATAATAGCTTATGTCATTCTTATAATGGCGACTATGAAGCCAAGCCGTTTGAGCTGTAGACCTATTGACCGGGTGTAGAGCTCTAGAGCGTGCCAAATAATAGGACATGCATGTAATAATAATACTGACGCTCAAAAACATTTCCCATAATAATAAAAGACTAGGTACCATTGTCAATAAAATTAACGTTATACTTTAGTTTCTAAATGAAGGGTCCACACTTACGTTCCTGACAAAAACAAACAATTCTACAAGCAGTTATGTAAATTTTAAGATATTATAATTGGCTAGATACACACAAGTGTCTGGATATTTTCCGGGCCTCATTTACAATAGCTGATAACTAAAGTTTTCCACTTAATTGTAAATAATATCATCATAACAAACCACTTAATGATAGGTGTCTGGACAATCAATCAGTGTGTTCAAATCATTATTCAAATTAAGGTTAATCTCATATAGATATGCAATGTTCGTATTTCGGTAATATTTGTTATTGTTTTGAAACCTTGCATGGAATTCATTGTATAAAGGTTTTAATGAAATTCTCTCTCATTGTTCCAGGTTTGCGAAAAGTTGGAGATTGGCGCAGAATCAGACTACTTTGGTCTTCGAGTCTGCCCAGGATCCGGGCCGGGGAGATGGCTGAACCTTCGGAACCCGTTGGACCCTCACCGCATCCCCGGCGGGAGACTGGACCTCCGCGTCAAGTTCTGGGTCCCTCCCCACTTGCTCATCAACGAGTCCACGCGCCACCAGTTCTACCTCCACGCTAAATTGGATCTCACCGAAGGCAGGCTAGTTGTTGCTGACCAGGAAGTCGCCAGGAGGATCACGGCTTACATCGCGCAAGCGGAGACCGGAGATTGCGACCCTGATGTTCCCCCAATGCAAGTTTACGAGGAATGTAACAGGATCGGCCCTCAGGGAGAGAAACCTGACGATCACATGGACAAAATCATCGAATACCACTGCGAAATCGCCGGTATGAGGGCATCTCAAGCGGAGTACAGACTGCTTAAGGAAATCTCAAAGCTGGAGTCGTTTGGCGAGGAGTTGTTCTTCTGCAAACCCGTCAACCAGTCCAACAACGCCCACAATCTGTACAGTCATCTGCTGTATCACACGCAGCAAACAGAGGAGCCCAGAGCTCGGGATGACCAGGAAATAGACGGCGGGGCTACCGTGGGATGCTTGGCATCGGGGCAGAGCGCGGGCGGGTGTGGCTGCCGTTTGAGCACATGTGTGGGCGTGGGACCCCACGGTATCGTGGTGTACAGGCCTGACTGCAATGGCGAGCAAGAGATTGGCGTCGAAAAACAGAGGTGAGTCTTCTTGGCATGCTTAAAACTTAGATGCTTTGTCCTACGACAAATATGTCGTATCTATTGTAGAAAAAATATAATCAAATTTTCTTTGTTTAAAAGTACTTTTATCCACTTTTTCCTTGTATAAACTTGTCGGCAAACAATGGTATCAGCGCTCCAATAAGATAGGAAAGCGAGATTAAAGTATTTTCAACTTGTCCAAGATTGTATCATCCTTTTGTTTGCCAAAGTTACAAATAAAAAATATACCTATATCAGTTGTCGGTTGCTATTTGCTGTGTTCTCACGAGGTCATCCTAAGGAAATCTTTCTAGAAGTCAGCCATTTTATCGGCAGTCTCATGGGAACTAAAAAAATCATGGTGTCTATTCAAGTTCGTGCAGCAAAAACCTGAAATATGTTACTGAAGATAATTGAATATGAGAATTTTATATCATTCTGTTCACATTCAGGCCATTGCATGTTTGCCAAACACAGCACCTATGTTTAATATGAGTTATATTTGAGCTTGATAAGATACTCGTATGTTAGCGCCATTCTGTGCACGCCAGCTGCGAAAATAATTCACACAAAGTTATAACTATAGGTACCTACTTTAAGTAATTTGGCAATAAAAGTAATGGACGAAGATTAAATTCTTTTAGATTAAATTAACTGAGGTGCAAAATACTCGTAAACGACTTCCGGCGATTAATTTTTTTTTTGCGGATAACTCCCATTTTACCCGACTACGTAAAGAGTAGAGTGATAAAGTGATTTTTAAGCGTATGTATGTATGTCTAATTCTCTGGCATCTTCTAGACTAGAGCCAAATTGGTTTGGCTAATTCAACATAATTATGTGATGTCACTGGATTCGTCTCCTGTGAAATATACATAATAATATAGCTAGCCTGAAACTAAAGTGGTCTATGTTACATTTTTGAACTTAAAACAATAAATTAATTTAAGCAAAATTGGTCTTAAGTGTCATCGGTCACCAAAGTAAGGTTATCACAGAGACATGGGTTACCATTAAAATATCACTTTAGAATTTGATTGCTTATTTAAACAGTGACTTTAAACGCGTTTCGTTTGATAACTTTATTTTGTGTCATAGACCACTTCAGTTCCAAACTAGCCATATATATTTTGTTAAAATACCCTCGAATTTTATGTCTTTTCCACTAATTAAGTAATTACAAGTTATTAAACCATTGTTTCTCTATTCTTTCAGCATACCATACACAGCGATTCACCGCGCGCAACCGCTGCGTCGTATCTTCCAGATGTCGTACGTGACGACGGAATGCCACGAAGCTACCCTGCACGTCAAGATGGCGACTTCCGGTCAAGCCGCCGCGCTCTACCGCGCCGTGACCGAGAAACACGCCTTCTACTGCTGCGAGACTGTCAGGACTGACGTCACTGAGCAGTTTATAAGGGATTTAAAGGTAGTTTGGACTTAGTCTTATATTTATTCTTATATTGGTGCAGTAGAATAATAGTTTATAGGTTATGGTAGGTAGGAATAAGCTAGGTATACCTCGTTTTTTTCGTCGTGATATAAAAGGTAAACAATCTTGGCACAACTTTTATTTATTTCATTAATTTAAAAAAATATTTAGAAGTATACAGAAATTTATTTAAACATTAAATTATTGTTTATTCTTTAGTTTTTTTTAATTTGTGTCTGTCTTATTTTTAAATCGATAATTACATAAAAAAGACACTGTAAGTTTGTTTACTTTTTAAATCACGACGAAAAAAATGAGGTGTAGGTAGGAATAAGCTAGGTAGATTAGTATAGCGTAAACCAACTGCCCTTTTTTAGTTGTTTTGTAATTATATCAGTTTCATTAGATTACTAATTAAAAAACATGATACATACGTCAATAATACGGCAATATGAATTGCGGAAAAGATAAAATACACGGAAAAAAGAATATTTTCCGTATTCATCGCATAAAACCGGATTGTATTATCTATACCTAGGTTACGATAATAGTCACAGCAACTGTAACTGTTATTTGTTTCAATAAACTAAATAAGTAACCAACCCTTCGGCCGTGTATGATACCAGAGTTTGGAAACCAGTATATATGAAGAAAAAATGATCGTTATAGGATACAGGTATCCCAGTGATAGGATGTTATTAAACAAAAAATAATTACATATGTAAATCCTACTAATATTATAAATGTGAAAGTTTGTAAGGATGTTTGGATATTTTGATGTTTGGATGTATGTCCCTCCTTCACGCTCTAACTATTGAACGGATTAAGCTGAAACTTGGCACACAGATAGTTTGGATCCAGGAATAGGACATAGGATAGATTTTATCCCGTTTATAGGTTCCCCTGGGATGAATTCTACTCTTCCGCGGGCAAAGCCGCGGGTATCGTCTAGTATGTAAATAATTTTAGTATGGAGATAGTTTTAAATTTAAGCCTCGGTGTTTTTTTTATAATTTCAGAAATAAATCAATAACAAGGTTAATCGAAACGAAGCGAAGGATTACGTATTTGTCTACTGTGTAATTAAAGTTACGTCAAATACTTACGTGAGCTAATTAATTGTAAACAATTACATCATTTAGGTATTTAAAAATAAATTTTAATTGATAATGTTCATCGATACTGAGGGACTTGAGAATCGAGACAATGTTTACTTAAAATGTAGACTTACAAAGTGTTTTGTATTCTACGATAATTAAAAGAATCATCGGTTATTTAATTACTCATCGTATTCGCAACTTTATAGTAATTATTTAGTATTGTTCGAAACTCACCTATAAAATATTGGAATGTATTGTATTGTAGAAACACGTGTTGAATTTATTAATTGACTCTAGAACAAATTTTTTCCTCAATGCGCAGTAATTTTGAGAATTCGTCCTTGATTGTTGAACCATTGCAGGCTAGAGTGAACCAAACTAGTCGGTGTGACTTTCTAAATAACAAATGGTTAACTGACACATAAAAAGCAGTAAGTTTTGACCATTTACAGCTTACTATGTTTTATAATTAAGACAAAAAATAAGTCTTTGAACTCGAATTTGAAATTTTCTACTTGAACTTCGACTTCGACTTGAAATTCTCTACAAAAATGTACTAAACAATTTTTAACCTGTCACCTCCGTTTTTACGGTCTGGAGAGTTACTACTAGTAAATAAAACTTTTTAAACCCCTACTACGCTATTTCATATTTATTGCTACTGAAATGTTATACGAAATTGAACCGTAACACATGACAATACGACTGCGTCGCTTTGAGATTACAAAACGTAATAGCACTTGAAAGTTCTTATAATACCGTTCTTAGAGATTTAGGGATGGTAGCAACTAGTAAGGAATTAAACATGAGACCCTTTGTTAGAAATCCGGATTTGAAGCGAGAAAAAACAATTTTAAGGATAGATACAATACATGAACAACTTTGACCTAATAGCATAAATTGCGTTCATGGCTAAATTGAAATGCGAAAAACAGAACATCTTACTAGAAAATGCGCAAAATCTGCCACGAATCAAGTTTGAAATCATTTATGCAAATATTTTCGCCGAACCTCCTACCTACTACAGTTATTTATACAATTTATAACGACGCTGTGAATATTAATAGTGAACTTTGTACGCTACATACCTGTCATACTGGTTACGTGGTCACCTATCGCTGTTAACTCTTCTAGGGGGCGTGGCGGACGATAATACTCATTATTTTTCATTTCAAGCTTCTAATTGGGACTTTTAACGAACTTCAAAGAGTTTTACTAATTGACTGTTAGTTTTACAATTATGGATGCTTATTCTTACACGCACTTTCCGTTTAATAATTGTTTGAACAGACAGGGCTTCAATCGTACTAAATTTTTTTTGAGCTTAAAGCGCAACGCTCAAAGCCAATTCGCTGTAAGCGTTATCTTCGAACGGTAAAAAAACTATGTACGTTTTACTCTATAAAACCAAGAAATCATATTGCTAATTGGAGCGTTATTATTTGAATTTGTTTTCACTACGCTTCATTTATTTAAATTACGTAAAGTTAGACAATAGTCTAATAGCTTGTTCTTTGCTTGACATGCCTTAATTTTTGGCAATAGATAGCATGCTGAGGCAGCAAGGCAAGGCAGCTATAAAGAATTCCACAAAAAAGTCTAAAAAGCAATCTCCATTGTTGCAGGGCACGATAGCGTCAATCTTCAACGACTCGTCGACGTTAGGTCGTCGGTACGTGTTCGACATCCGG
>LGAG01000228.1:866245-877611 GCA_001278395.1 Lerema accius
AAATCTCCACTCAAGTACCTAGTACTCGCAAACCTTGTAGTAGGTACCTAATACCTACCTCCATTAGTGTCTCAGCACAAATGCTCGCTCGTCCCCTTAGCAATGTAAAAAGTGGCTAATGGCCGTTCCTAAATATAGCCATCGCGTTTTATAGGTAACGAATTATTAAGTAGCTACATCGGCTTGGACTAATCGCGTAGTAATCTTGTTGATGTTCTTTGAAGACGCCGTGGCCTTATTGGTTACCCAGCTAAACGAGGGGTCCCAGGTTTGATTCCCGTCCAAGAAAACTATTGTACAATAAATGTTTGATGCACAGACGGCATACTAATGTGTTAGACAGAAAGTCCTTTTGACAGACAGTCGACGGTGATATCGATGTCTGTCAGAACAGGCGGTTATTGTTTTTAATATAATGAGTTACGGTTGAATTTCGACCGGAAATCGGTTCTCTAGTCGTCATAAATTAAGATATCTAGAACAGAATTTAAACCCGTACAATATTCGTATCCTAATTTTGTTCATTTTCAACCTAACATTTTCAGATAAATATGTGAAACAAACTAAGTTTATTCATCAAAGCATTTCATATTTCAAACTTCAAACATTTGCGAAATCACAACGTACCTACATAAGTAGTTATCGTGGGCTCAAAGCGTGGTTTTGAGCAAACAAGCGTTCGGCAAACATAGACGAAAAACAGACAGACACAGCTGTCGTCCAATCATATTAAAACGTGGCGCCTATAGGGGCCCATTAAGTCTATTTTGCATACAGACAGAGCTATAGATAGCATGGTTTATATGAGGCTCTTTATGTACACAGTTGACGAACGGACACGAAATTATAAGGCGAGCTATAGATGGAATATTTCGAGCAGGTTGAAAAGGTTTATTATATGGTACGAAGCCTGCGATTGCTCGAAGTAGTCGGTCCGTCTATGGTTAGCTTTAGTGGACATCGTTGCCCATGGACATCAGAAATAGCAATTTATTATTTGTAGGAGCCACAGAGAAAACAATCATATAGACGCAGTCTTCGGAACAAAGAAGCGTGGTAGGGAGAAACATAGCCTTAATAACAAATGGTGACGTTTCCCTGTGCATTTCTCGGCAGACCGTGCTTGGTGACATAATGTAAAAAAAAAAAAAATTGGACTATGTTCAGAATACTGAGTGTATTATATTTTTTGGTCTGAAGTAGGGAAGGAACCTATTCTAATCTAAAAGGCTAACAAACAATCCCATGTTTATCACCACCACCATTTGCTGTAACATAGTAACTGTTAAAAAATTACACTTAGTGTTATTACTTTACCTTTCAAGATTACTGGCGCCGAATAATAGGAACCGCAACAAGCAAGCATAACTTGGTTTCTTCGTGTGCGAGTGAGATGGAAAATGACAATTTGTCTTAGTGTTCTGTCTATGGTTGAGTACCGTAGTCGTGGTGGATTGTTGTGCAAATATTGACTCGCCCAGCAAGGGAGGCAACAGCTACGCAAATAAGGCTAAAGCTCGCTTGCGATGACAACTAGGGTTTTGGCGTTATACCGTAATATTATTTTTTACGTGCATCTAACAAATTATGAGGGGAGTATGCGTACCGTATCGTAAAATTTCTGTTTGGCCGCTTGGACGTAAAACTCTTCGGCTAGTTAGTGCTCGGGCTTGATTAGCGAACGACTTAGCGCTATATTGGTCGCCTTAAAATTGCCGCAACGGAGGTGCATTCATGAGTAGTGCTATAGTAATGACGTAAAAGTACACTAATTCGTCTTGAATACGTGCTATTAAAATCATAAAGTGTAGTTACGACGAATTGCCTCATTCATTGAGATGAGACTATATTTTAACAACATGTTTTAAATACGTTATTCTCTTGTTTTATGAATGCGTTTGCGCATGATTACTTAATGAATGAGAATGACTAAGACAAAACCGGTTTTAACTAGATAAAACGCATTTAAGTATACAATGAAAAAACCCAGTACTGTTTGGAGATGACTTGTCAAACCTTATTGCTTTGTGTTATGTAATGTTAAGTAGGATGTAAATCCTATCCTACTATAGAATGTGAAAGTTTGAAGATGTTTCTGTCCTTAACACGCCTTAACTCTTGTACAGTTAATATGAAACTACACACACAGATAGATCACGTTCAAGAACAAGATAAAGGATAAATTTTATTCCGATTTTTGTGACTAGATGAGACACCAACAGTGAAACGGACTTGAATGAAACTTGACGCTTATAAATAGACAATGATTCTGAATAACACTAACTTTAAATAGGTTCCCGGGGGATGAATGTAATCGTAGGTTATACAAAAAAAATGCATTTTTATTTCACATGTTTGCAATTTACGTATTCCGTCTCGTTCCTTCTCGTTTGATATAATGTATAAGAATGAGACGAAAAAGTACTGCATTTTAAGTCGAACTAAGCTACGGTAAGTAAGTGTCATATTCGTGGAAGCCTTGTTAAAGGGCTCTCTGGAAAAGTTCCGAGCTACGTTCATTTCTAGGTAACGTTAATTCGAGTGCGTTAAGCGGCCGTCCAGGTCGTTAAACCTTGTCGGAGGATTTCGGCCGGCATAAGGACATCCGATGCTATAGCGTCGACGTAATTTTTCGCGGTTTATGTTTCGACGAAATGATTGCAAACCTTGTATGAGTTACAAGGGAATACGTTCATTTGGATTCATGTTGGGGTAACTTGATTATAATGGAATGAGACTTAATACCGTGTTGTATATGTCTGAAACTTGATAGAAAGCTTCAGGCACCTCTTAAGATTTTCTTTTGCTAATTTTAATTTTCTTAATTATTTGAGTACGCAACTATATTATGTGTGTAGCAGTATGAGCGAAAATAATATAACTTTTATGTAGTTTATTACTACATCTTTTTTACTTAACTTCTTTTTTATGGTTTTAAGATAACAAGAGAGCTGACAGTGCCTGCAACATGGACTTCTTCTTTGTGCACTTCTCGATTTAAATTTTATTTTTCCTTCGCATAATATAGTAATTATAGCGGCATAATTATAGTTATTCTTCTCACTATTCAATTTAATTCAATGACTGTTGAAAATTACTATTATTCAGATACCACCACAAAGTAAGCGATAACCCTTGTAGGTTTTATGTGGTATCGTTTGCGCATTACTCCCAATAATATAGTCATAAAAACTTGCTCGTCACGCTCACAAATTTCCTTTTATCTAATTTAGCGTTTCAGAAACCTATCGGTCTATTCGCGTAGGCGTTGATGGATCTACGAAAAATTGTGAGTCGGATGGAAATACCCTTCGTGAAGTAATGTTACATTTCGTTGAAAGGGTTAAGGTCGGCAGCCACGGGTTTCTCGGTAGCTTACGAAAAGTGCTTACCATTAATTTTGGCTGCTACTTTTGATAATAAAGTCTCTATGATTCATAGGCATAGGCGGAATTTAGTCAAATATAAATTTGATTACGTTATGCTATGAGCTAATATTTTACAGGCAAAGGGTTAAAGTATTATGCTCAGGTGCCTCTTAATGGAGATAAATTATAATTAAAGTAAATAAACATAAGCGAACGGTACAAACTACATAAACGAAAAACCCAGACTGAAAACAGAAATTTTAATTCCTAATTAAAATTTTTGTTTCACTGAGAATCGAACCAAGGACTCATTGAATGGCGGTCCAGCCTAATAACCATTGCACTACAGGGGTCGTAATGACCAATATGTAAAATAAGTATTATGTAAATAACACGTATTTGTTGACGTGCCGTCCAGTCGAGTGCGTTGTAAATTTGAGGTTTAATAAGACATCGTCATTCAAATGTTATGACAACATCGCATGTATGAACGATTCATCGAATGGTATGAAATTGATTCATGTTCACAATGCTGATATTTATTGAAATAACATTATACATGTGTACACATATACATCTTTGATAGATACGACAATGTTTGCAACTTTCCAAGAAGCCTTCCTGACTATGACCCTTTTGCTCGATTTAGTTGTCATTAGACTCGCCCTGTTTCGGCTGAGGGCTTGAGATGCAGTACATTATTTCTGTCTCTCTGCTACTTTAATGTAGATTTTTTTGACGGGTTAGTGACTAGTGACTACAGTGTCGGAAGATTTTGCCGTTTGAGGACCTCTGCCATGGCTTTGAAGAGCTCTGATTGAAGAAAAGAAATCGGCACTTTAACGTGCACTTCGAAGCACGGAAGCGCTCAAGAATTTTACTCGTAGCGGTCAATCATCCACTTATCGACAGCGCATTCAGTTGCACAACTTGAGCACTTAGTAACAAGGCAAGCCGAGTGCCTCTGAGCGTTTTAGAATGAAATATAGTCAAAAATAATTGGCAAAAACAGAAGATGTAACCGCCGCTGGGCTAATACGGGAAATGAGGGCGATTCATCATCCATCGCGGACGTTGACGGATAGCGGCAAAGAATGTTGGGCCATTGTTAACTCGAAATTCACCAGTTTATTGTGTGGACACGCTGAATGGCGACTGTTTTGTTAGTGACTAACATAGGTTGAGTCCATGAATATTTTAACGGAAATGGGTATGGAGTTTTGGGTTATAAAGATACTAGCAGACCGAGCAGACGTTGTTTTGCCATATTATATTGTATCATTTATGTATCGACATCAGGTACTCCCGACCTTCAATTTTCTTGTATCTTTAGTAAATGCTCATTATATTAGTCAACTTTGCTATGTAGGCGTTTCAATAATTATAATACTACATGACAAGTCTTATTGTTTTAAATACTATATTACAGGGATTACGTAATACCTATCTAATAGTTTTCAGATTTATAACATAATCGTTATTCGTAAGATAATAATTGTACGTTAACACAAGCTTAGAGATTAGTTTTTGTGCTCTAGATGGATGGAGTTTATTAAAATTTGATGTTGATTGGAGCAATAATATTATACTACTTGTATTCGTATAAGGATAAGGATGGTAAATACGGAGTTTAACGTGTAATATATCATATTGATATATGTCCGGTGTAGTAATAGCAGTGTATCCTATATATCAGACGCCGACGTTGACGGATGGCCATCGGCCGGCAACGGACCGTTAGAGCGAGATGACCGATCTGTTATGGACTGGCGATAATATAAAAATCGGTGAATAGGCTTATATTTTTTCGTTATGTCTTTTACGATAAACCTTCCAAGCTTCTCTGTAGACTCTACAGTGTAGAGAATAGATTCAAGGTAAAGAATGTCCTGACTTAAAAGTTCGAATTGACCAGAGGATGCAATCAATTTTTTTCGCTTTGCGTCGACTATGTCAGTAGGGACTTTGGTCAAATCTTCTGAAATGAATGAGACTAATCTGGTTATGTAACCTTTGTGGTAGTAAGGTGAAGCCTTCTTCCTTTTTAATTCCTGCTTTCCAACCACGTCTAACGGCTCCTTATCTACACTCATGACTGAGTATTAATCACTTTACACTTTTAATTATTGTTATAAAAAGAACAAGCAAAATGCACATTAATAATAACTACTGTTATTGCTATAAAAATAATTAACTAACCGCAAAGTAACATTACGAATTACGAGAACGACATTATATGGCGGATCCGGCTCGAAGGACCATTCTATAAGGGTTTATGCCAAGTTGTTAGGACTGGTTCGATGGATGGGCTGTAATAAGTAATATTTCAGCTTTTTACCAAAAAAACGTCTATTTGAATTTGAGGAGCAGAGAGAGAGCCTGGGTTGCCAATACATATACAACAAAAACAAAAAAAGTAATGTTGCCTGTTTTAAAGTTTCAACACCTCGTGAAGCTGTGAAGGCCATTAGGCCAACAGAAACTATCCATAAGATCAGACCAGTTATGTATTTTTTCTGCGATGTTATCCTCGGTTAAAACGAAACTTTTAGGGACTTACTTGCTTACTTTAAATTTAATTATTACTGAATTTTCAGTAAGAAATTGGACCGTAAAGTCATGGCAATAAAGTTGCGTGTTATTGTCTAAACTTCTAGAGATTGTTTGGAGGAGATTGCTATCACTGATAAGAGAATATCTTGTATGAATATTGAAACGAATGTTATTTTATTATCATACTTAGTGCAGTAAGGTGATGTAATATTCATGTGCACTTATGACTTTTTGTTATCTTACAATAAAGAGTATCATCTATTTTATTTCTATAAATTTTTGTTTTCGGGTTATGGCATCATGGTCATTTATGAGGTCATATTTTGGAACGGTGACGTTGGCAATGTCACAAACGTGTTTCCGTTCCAAAAATATTTACCAACTTTTAACAACTGTTTCGGCTAAGGGTCCTTACACACGACGCTTCTTTACCGCCGCGCCGAGGTTTCGGGTTTTTCATACGCGCGCCTTATGCGTTTTTGTACATCGTAATTGTATGAATGCTGTGATCGCATGTTTGTTCGCACGTCGTCATTGCTTTCAAAAAACGTCGTGTGCAAAGGCTCTTATGTCGTTATCACCAGAGCATAACGTTTTGTTTGGTGCAGATCTTAACCGAGTATCATTGAACTACTGAAGGTTATCGGGGGCAGACTACTGAACGAATAGGATAACGTTACAAGTAGGTGCGATATATGCTTATTATTATTATTATTTTTTTGAGAACGTACCTACATAGTTGAAGTAAATCAGAAGTGGGAGTTAATACGATGGTATTATGAAGCAGGTGAAGTTTCGTAACATTTTTTCGTTAACGCGTTATCAAGAAGTAAGCGATTACACCGACTCCTTGAAGGATTCTAATCAACCCTTTTATGAATATTTTGCGCTAAAATGCAGTTTCACTTTGTTTTGATATATTATATATTCTGAAATAAGAATATTGTTTTTATGGATATCTATACGAATTAACAAGCGTACGCTAACGCGAATGTTGGGCGCATTTTAGTGCATATTTTCAACTTTAAAACGCACCCATGTAAAATTGCGATTTGTGGGTACTCGATTTTTTACGTACCAAAAATGTTATCATGTCACAAGTAATGGACACTATATTATGCTCTCTAGGTTCATACCAATCTAGTACCATTAGTAAGAACAATAAAGTTATTGAAGATATGATTCGTTTATAACACTGTGCTAATCTTATTTACATAGTCGAGGGCTTTATCGATTTTATACAAAAACGTGATAGGTGCAGCTATTTTGACGTCAGTTGTGACGTCTGTTCACGCATATAGTAGGTACGGACAAATATGCAGAGATAAAATATTTTAGTCACATTAGTGTACATACGAGTAGTTATTTGTTTGTCCTATAGTAGGTTCTATTTAGACTCGGTTTTCAGTACAAAAGGTTAATTTTTTTTTTATCTTTTTGACATACGTCACTGCCGGGCAATGTACCGGGAAACGGATCATTTGTTATTTACGTTATGTATTTTTCGACTACGCTTTTTGTTACGCAGGCGGAGTCTATACAGTTTTTGGTCTGAGAGCTTTTAGCGTTAGTTATTAAGTATTTACGCAAAGGGTAAGTAGGCATACTTACTTACACTACGTAAAAAGTACCTGAGTTGTAGTCGTCATTTATGTTAAGGTATTCAATAAAGATCAACGTATAGACAATATAGACGTGTAGGTCAATGAGTCAAGTGAATACAATGAGTATTTGTTGACCTTGCCGCGGGTAGGTTCTAGGTTCCGGGTTCAATCCCCGACCGGATTATGTAATGATATCGGATCCTCGCTGGTTGTGATGACATAATTGTGTGCTAGTTATTTGTTGGGTTAGTCGTTAGGCGTTAAGACATGAATAATTAAGCAACGGACTAAAAAAACATTAAAATTTTATCTATGTCGAAATATGGTTGTTATAAGGTAGGTCTTTTGAGAGAGAAATCTTTAAGTATATTCCCGACAAATTTAAAATAATATAAGATTTTTACCAGTGCATACGATGGACCTAACCACCCGATACTGCAAACTCAAATAACAACTGTACTAATTAATGCGCATGATAATGATAGCAACCGCTTCAAAACAAAGAGAAAAACATGTAAAAGTACAAATTAAATTAAGTGGAAGTAATTGTTTATTGGAGTGGACGAGCAGAAGCAAGTTGCAACGTTAAGATTTGAGAATATCATGTTTCAAATAGCCGATTCTACGGCACAGGGGTTTAGTAACGACTTTTATTAGCCGATTCGATGGTAATACGATACATGAATGAATTTTATCAATATTTTTAATCGATTATTATGTAAGTGTCCGTTATGTTATTACACTGGTGTCAGTTAAATTTTAATCGGACACTTATTTATGTTGAAATGGTGTAAGAAACTTATTGTCATTAATAGAAAAAAAATTCCTGACTGCTAAAAATAGGCGGGGCAAAGGATGTATCCAATGACATCTTATAGGTTGAAATCGGTCGTGTTTTTGGCTGTAGAGCATGTCAAAGAAATGGACACACAGCGGCTCGCAAAACATTACCCTCCTTCAGGCGCAGTCGGGTAAAAAGTAATATTTTCTTGCCAACTTTTATCGCCACGATTTCGATTGCGTTTCCGAATTCGATTTCGTTTGTACTTTCGTCGTAAAGAAGTTTTATTTCATCCCTGTGTACTGTGGAATGTACGCTCGTACACTTTTTTTTTACCGAGTGTAAGCGAAACTTTTATTTCATCTTGAATAGATTTATTACCATGATCATTTTTGGTTACAATCCACACTTTTGTCAATATAAACACAGCGTTTATCATACATTCATAATAAAAACATCTAATCAACCGTATTTCTCTATGTTCCCGGTAATAATGATCTTAGATGTCAGATGTCAATCAAATGTCATCTGACAAATGTCGTAATAGAGACATTACAGAGTTTCTACAAAGTAGTTATGGTCAAACTAAAGACTATTTACAAAAAAAAATTAGTTCTAAAATAGAAAAGCTAACACAAGTATACTCGTAGTTTTGGGCCCCATCGGCCTTGACGGTTTTGAAGGTAGTTCTAATGTATGCTATGATAATTACCATTGTTAGTAGGTAGCTAACACACTCGACCATTGAGCGATAGGTTGGTAATACAGATTTACCAACTCATCCATTGACTGTTTTGATCATTTTTACGCCTTAGTTAGCAAAAGTGAGGAAACTCTTGTATATTACTTTTGCTAGAAAGCAAGAAGAAGAAAACAAGAACTATTTTCCCCAAGTGACCCCCCCCCATCCTCTCTTCCCCCTTTTTTGTGACTGACAATAATGATCCTTTATAATTGGGGTTTTAACTATTTCTTGTTAGTATACATTAAACAAGGTATCATTTATAAAATGGGGTATTTAAGAACGCAAAAGTTTTTTTTTTTAATTTAACGGCCACAATATAAACAGAAGCGGCAGGTGCTAACATTAAAATGTCACGATCAAATTCTTTGTGATATAATCATCTTCGTATCTCCACGTTGCTATTTATAAAGTGATAGAACCGATGTGGGCTTGGTGGTGTTAAAAAGAAATGGTCGAACCACCTGGTGGTAATTTGTGCCTTAAAGAACTTTTTATAATGGCCATTGTGCGGAATTGCGTTATTACGTGGCGTGGCATTTGTTTTATGATCCTGTTTAGTAGTTGTCGAAGGGACCTGGTTCGATTCTCGTAAGAGGTAGATTGATAGATCTTGTTGGGTAATGAGGAGTGTAACATCGTTCGTTATCCCTGGCTGGTTCGTGTTCTATATTTTTTTTTAATTCTGAATTTGGCCAGTTTTGTTGTCGGCCATAATCCACATTGACTAATGTAATCTATTAAGACACATCCTTAAGTAGCATTATATTGATCGACATTAAAATAAAGCTACATAAAAATAAATATTTTCTACTAGTTTACAAGGACAAAAATGTGATGATTAGTTTCATTATTTCTTATAATCGTCAATAATGTCTGATGTCTTCGTTTTGCATATGAATGAAACTACATAAAATACATATTTATACTTTGGGTCGTCTCACCTTAAAGCGTGTAAATTTTCTTTATCGCTAACGTTTTTTTCAATTTGACGTGTCGTTAATTTCATTTATATTAATGTTGTTACCTAATAAAATGCATGAGTTATCAATAGAAATAGTCGTTGGTATAATAACCGGTCGTGTCGTTTATTTTTAAATTTTTAGCTTTGTTCAGTTGACGTTTTTTTTGTATTGAGGTTCGGGTTTTTAAATGTTTCTTCTTTCTTTCTTGGTAAAGTAATTCCTTTACTATAATATATGACTAATACGCTGGCCATTTAACTCCGATGACTTTCTTTTTTTTTTGTACACAACTCTCCCCTGTAAGTGTAAGTTATCATAACAATATTCAAACTTAATATACAATTAAGTAACACACTTTTTAACAAAATGAAAGTAAGATTCTGCGAGAATGACTTATAAAATTAGGCATTAAGCACAGTATCCGGGACACGGCGATGTACCGTAGCCTATTAGCTGTCGTATCCGGGACACACCCCCATTCGCACGTCCAAACACCCATTAGCGTCGTGTGACGTCACACGGTCACGCCGAACGTGACACCAACGTGTATCCATCAAACCATAATGTTAGCGCGTTATTATCACCGGTGCGATAATTTTTGCACTGGACGGCCGTCGGAAGTGTTAACTTGTACGCGAAACATCGCGAACCTTGCTTTTGAGAGTAACTGTTTTGACAATGAGTTTACGAGTTATGTAGTTTAACTTTAGGCTCTTCGAGGATGATGGCTTGGCTGGTTGATAATCGGATTTTAGGTCATACGTAAATCTTTATATATATAGAATCCATGCGTATGTATGAGTGTTTCTCTAGACTGTTCCCTAATCGCTGCGTCGGTTTTATTAAATATTCTGTAGTGTATTTATGACGAACTGAGTATGGTTTAGGTCTTCAATTGGACCCGGTAGATGGTGCTATTGTGGAGATAATTCTAAGGAGGGAAAAAATACTCTTTCAGACGAAGCATGAAGTCGTTTTAAACAATTTACTGTAGCTCAGTAGCATGGTATAATGGGCCTGTTAAGCCTTTGGCAATTCAATTATACATTTTTCCAATGTTCGTTAAGAAATAAAATAAAATTTGATTGGCGCAATTCACGGAACGGTTATTAGAATTTATTCGAAGGCCGTATTTTATTTTATAGCTTAGTAACGGACGTCAAAACTTAACAAATGATTGTTGAAAAAAATACAATTAATTGGGAAACAAAGGGCTTTGTTCATGAACGTAAATTATTCAAAAGCATTTCGGATTTCAATGTCCGCCTACAAACATAACATCCTTTGTTTGGAACAAAAACTGGGCGAGGAAGATCGATAGCCGTCGGGGATTCGCGGTACGTTGAAACAATA
>LGAG01000228.1:877847-888387 GCA_001278395.1 Lerema accius
TACATACATACATACATACATACTCACATACATACCGGTCAAAATCATAACCCTCCTTTTTGCTTCGCCGTAGTCGGGTAAAAAATTAGTATTCTAATAACATCGATGATTCGACGCGATGGGGACTCAATATTGATGAAAATTTTTAATAATCTAAATCAAGCTTATTTTCAGATTTTTCCTGGATTAGAAACAGGATCGCTTTATAGTAATTATTTCAACGAAATGTCACACCAGCTTTTTTTCTATACGACAAATCATTTAATGTTATCAAACGCAATGGTTTAGACGTGTGCATTTCGGGCATACGTTACTATAAATCATTTTGATATGATTTATGAGACTCGATGATCCGATGTAATTAATGTTGGATACAAATAGATCGAGGAATTCGTTGCTGTCGAGATGATGCTTCGGAAACGAGTGGTTTAATCGAAGCACGACGAACGAAGCGTAACGGGGCGGAAGCGCTTGAGTGCTTCCAGCTGTCGTTTTGATGTTCTAAATACTACGTCACTGTTTAACACGTATTTTAGATTATACCCTTTCCATTTGATTTCGTAGTCAAGGCTAAGGTAAACAAAATAACAGAACGGTAATTTTCCTATTTTTGACAGTCTAAATAAATGCCTAAATCAAACGGACGGATAGACACCGAAATTAATGTATAAAGTTTTCATTTTCGATGTCCAGATAAATACCTACTCTTTTCTATCGGATGCTTTCGGAATACATCGTATTACTACTTAGAGTACGACACAGATTTTGTTAGGTATAATCTGACACTATTTTTTTGGTCGGTTACTCTGTTATCCGGTTATAAGACAGTGATTAACGTGCTAAAGTCTAATACTCTAATAGAATCGATAACCAAATCTCATTACATTATTCTCTTTAAGCCTACATGCAGTCGAACATTGAAGCACGTAAGGTTTTGGCATACAACGTCACATTGTTCTAGGGTTCCGTCACGGCGATTCTGCTAACAAGGCGGGCTTGCCAAATGCTGAGAACTTGCAAGAGGCCCTCCGCGTTTTTCAAGCCTTGAGCTGTTAAGCTGACCTTTTTATCGTTGCTTTTTTGGCTAGGTTTCCGGTTCTCGTCCTGCTGACTCATGCTGGCGTGGTACTTGGAACCGGATAGCGTTCCTGTTATTGGTTCGTGTGTGGGTGGTAGAATTTGCGCTTTGTCCGCCTGTGGACGACTACACCTATGACGGCCTACGAGTGGCTGTCTATCTCTATCACCAATATTATTTTATTGTATTGTACGTCTTAACTTTGTGGTAACTTCTTGGTAACTTACGATTATTGTATCGTATTGGTTCTTTTATAGTTGCACTGAAAAGTTTTTTAGGCATTTCCATACTGCTATGATATGCGGCTTGAGTTTGATAAGGAAATAAACGCTGTACCTTACTGCTCCTGCAGTCAAGATTTCTTGTATTATGGTTGATGGTACTGTAGCCAAATATCCGGTGTCGAAATCACAATATAAGAACAATGATATGTGTCCGACGTCTAAAAGTTAGTGTAAGGATTTAAAACTAGGATATCAGAGTCCCATGCCTATGGTAGTTTTAAGAATTTTATCTCTGTAGTACTTTGTCAAGAGTAAGCCGTGAAAATGATTGGCCTTCGTGCCAATCAGAGTATAACTTACCATAGTCAGTAAAAACTTGGGCTATGGTTTGATAACTGCTTTGGATATAATTGGGGCTTTCCCTCTTAAACAGAGCAGTGAAGCGCACATGAAACCGAGATACCAAAAACTTGAATCCCGTATAATTTATTCGGTAGATCCCTCATTTTTACGTGTATAATGAAAGTGTATCTATTTTATTCATGGCTTCCATCAATCTTGATTTCGTTTGGTATCCGGGAAAATTCAAAGATTTGCCGAGAAAGATATATTAACGCATTTATTTAACGAATCATTTGCAAAAGCGTTTCTTACAGTAAAACACGTTGTTTTGTCTTTAAATTCGTTGCCGTCGTCAAAGAAAATTAAAATAATTTTTTGTATGTCAAAACCATTCCGTAATATACAGCTAAACAAAACGAACCACCTCGGCTTGGATATAATATCGTTCCCTTTCTTATTCCATTCGCCGACGGTTCATAAAGTCGCTAGGAACAAGAGCAGAAACAAACAAAGTGAAATAAAATAAAAGAAAATATAACGGATAGAAATCCCTCCGACGCTTTAAAACATCGTAAAATTCTCAAAGAGTTCAAGAAAACCAATTTCGCTGGGAACCGTTTCACTGTGAAAATATCGCCCGTCGCACCGACTGTCGACGTGTGAGCGTTGGTTCGTGATAAGCGGCAGCGGAAGCGGGGGCGGGGGCGGGTGGCGTAGGTTTAAAATACGAAGCGAGTCAAAGTTTGAAAATGCCGTAGATCATCGTGTAGTTTTTTATGGTAATAACTGACGAACGAGCTAACGAGACACAACATGGAAAGTCGTCATCGTACATCTGGTGTGAATTTAAAGCATGGATCAATGCATTAACATTTAGATTTATTCACAGATCGCTAGTAAGACAATTTAGCTTGTATGTAAAAGTATTGTACCGCCTTACACTCAAGCAGGTATTAACTAATAAATATTATGCTTTCATTGCTGTAAATTTAAGTGATACAAAATAATTAGAACTACATACTAATCTATGAAGCATTTAAGTCACAACCCAAATCATCTCAGTGTTTTTTCGAATGCTAGTTTTAAGTGTATCGGATAAATGTAAGAATATAAACAGATTTCTAAACGTATTCAATCCAATCAAGTAATAAACATCGACGAATATCATACGCGTACATGATCGCTGATCGCTCGTCACCGTGACCGCATCCCGCGGGATACGCGATATCGCAATACGTACATCTACTATATCTATTGATTATGTTAGTGGGACGAGCTGACCGGCTGACCCGAGCTCTATCTATACTACTCCGATGATAATATTACATTTATTGGAAAATTTTTAGCCCCGCTTCGACCTCTCCTATCAGCATGCGTCATATATTGCTCAGTTCTAACGTAGGAATGTGCATGTGGTACGAATTTCATTGATGCTTTTAATTCACAGGGTTTCGCTCTTAAGTACTAAAGCCGCTCGGCTAGGCCAGTGTATTAGTCCAGTAGCGAGTGATTCAGTAATTAGTAACTAAATTCCGACACTAATTTTGTCCAGTAGATTAGCGTATAACTTAGTACAGTCAATTAATTTCGTTGTATTTTTTTTGGCGATAAACCTTTAAAAATATCGCAAATAATACAACTGATTTAAGTTGTATTGTAATTGTGTGTACAAATTATAGAATTACATTACAATAATTATTCACCACATTGACCTTTCAACCTTTGATCCTCGAACCCGATCTAAATTCCACTCGTGCTCGTACAAATTCGTACAATAAAATACATTTAGGTATCTGATAAAAATAGTGGGTTATATAGTGTTATTTTATCACTTAGCGCCTTAAAATTAGAGATGCCATCAGTCAGCGATCTAGCAGGTCGAATGCCTGTTGATCATCATATAAAGATTGTGACTGAAATGACAAAGTCCATAATGTCTCTCTAATTGTCGAACTTTGATTATATTAGTGGTTAAGCGAGAAGGAAGAATAAATGAGTTACTTTATGTAGTTCCAACCTTCAATTAATGCAATAATCCTAATCTGTGTTACTCCAAATTCATTGTAAAATATTTTTCAGCAGGTACTTAAATTGAATTATTATTTATGAAATGTGTTTAAAAAATAAAAAACCAGGTTTGTACGGATTTAGGTTTTTGTGAAGCTAGATTATCCGACGGTTGCGCCAACCGGGCGATTTCGAAAGCACTTTTTCCATTTCAATTCGCTACAAGGCTGAGACGTGCAAAAAAGGAAATTAAGGGTGCTTACACACTAAGCATTCGTAGCTTTAACTACCGAGTTACAGTCTGCGACTTTAATATTTAAAATTGTCGCCATATTTTAAGTACTATAACCTATTCCACTAACTATTCCAATAGTCCATGATTCTTAGGCCCAGTCTGTGGGTCGCCTTAATTTGCTGTTATGAAATCTGGATTAGATATCTCAAGGAAAGTTTTTGCGGTTAAATCAAGGGTAATAACTAATAAAAACCTACAATAGATTAAATCGGCTATTGTTCTTATTGAATATTGAATACTCTAGAAATAAGTGTAAAAACTTGTCCGTTTTTCAACCATAAAGAATATTAGAAGTAATAATTTAATTGATACTCCTTTTTTATGTTTTGGAGTTTCCTTTTATTTCATTTTAAAATTGTGTTTAATCTAAGTTTACCTCTCCTAGTGGTGCATCATGTCAAAAAGTGTTAGTAAGAGTGACATGCACAATGATTAACTCCTTAAGAAATATGTTTTTGTAAAGAAAATACTAATGTTATGTGCGAAAAAGCATTTTTTTATTATAATACCGTTCTTCTTTGCTGTTGGAAACAAACCATTTGTCGCAGGAACTACAGGAAAATTTTACTGAACCATTAAATTTCAGAAATTAATCGTAGTAAAACTAAACAGTTAGTGCTTTTCTCGTAAAGTTGGTACAAAACCGAAATACGTCAGTTCTCTTTTTCCGCGTCACCGGAACATGGGCAAGTTACCGGCGGAGCTGCCAAAGTTCCCCGTTCCTCAGACACAGTTTCTGAAGTTGGAAATGTTCCGCCAACCTCCTTGGCAGTTCTTGGTTTGGGAATATTGCTCGTTGCGATTTACTACCTGCCTGGTTATGCTGTCCTAGTACGACGCGACGTCTCAACTGAAGGCTTTAGCCAGTTACTTTACGATAGATTTCGATAATCTATCTGCCTATCCATAATCTTTGGATATGTTGGAGGGACGATGGAACGAATAAAACGACTTAAATATTTCGATTTCCTTTTTTTAAATAATATCGATGTTGTATTCTGTTTAAAATTGAGTTTTATTGGTAAGATTGTTCCTAGCTGCACCAACCACAAACTAGATTTTTTATGATGCATAGAATTTAATTATTTGAACGATGTCAGGGTTCGACTTAAAAGGAACAATTTCTTGGGACTTTGCCATTCGTCTCTCATTATATAAGCCGTTCACACATTCCGAGGCCTAGTGTAGAAGCGTGAGTGATTACGGCATTTATCTATCGCAAATTGGCCGTGTCAACGTCGCGAGAAACAATGCATTCAAAATGGCCGTGTTAGTATTTGGCAGCGCAGTTATTTCGGAAGTGGAGCGTGAAATTTTAGGCGCGCTCCAAAAAGCTATATTTATCAAAGTTGAAATATTCAAGCGCCTGTAAAGTCATAAAATAAATTTGGAAACACCTACTGCACTCGCGGATACAGCTACGATTTATGTGGAGTTTTCCGAAGTGGACATTCAGTTATTTACTATTGAGGCTGCCGATTCTTTCCCGAAAATATGATCGTTCTTTTAACAAACAATTTTTCGCTTCTGTCAGGTGTTTTGATATAAATCTTTCTTGTTTTCAATCTTTGTTATTATAAAGCGCGCTCTTTTGTGATTTCGATATGTGATTTTGTAGAAACAGAATTGTTCGTATTTCGAATTTCAAATGAACATAATGTCGTTTACGCGTAGGTATGTTTGTGGGATTGCAGGGAAACGGCTGTATTATTAGGCGTGGTTGGGCCACTAAGTTCGAGGTATCCAATAAACACTTCCTCTGTAAGCGTTATGGGGATTGAATAGAGAGACATTTGATGCAAATTAGTTCCCAAATATTGATCAGCCTCAATTAGGCACCAACTCTACAGTTCTTAAAACTGAAATAGTTTTTTAGAGTTAGAAATCTACTGACTACTTAAAAAATCAATAATTTTCTATGACCGAAACGCAATAATTTTACTCTTTATGTGCATGTTGAATGTGTCCATCGTTTCCATAATGGGTTTTGACAGAATTTCGACCGTAGTTCGAGTTTGCGAGTAAAATTAAACAGCCTATTTCGTGGCCCGGCCGTCACCTACAATATCCTTATTGATTTCCGCTTAGCCGTTCAATTGCATAGTATGTAGGCACGATTTGCGTTCCATACCTTAATATACATTATGTATTGGTATATTAACCCAACGAGGGTTTGGTAATGAAAAGTTTTGAGAAGCAACACTTTCTGTTATTGGCATGCATGTCATATGCATCGACTGGGATCTTATCTAAGACATTTTTGGTAAGGAAATTACCTACCGATAAAAAAGTTCGTGTGAATTCTGTTCTTATATTCAGGGTTGCCACTTGATAGGCAGTAGAAAGTTTTTTTATTGCAAAAAATATTTTTTGAAATCATACCTTAGTAGTTTAATGACTATCGACTACGATTGAAGCAATCCATCTATGATTAGCCATCTGCGAAGAATACAGTAGTAAATAAGATTAACGCCTAGAAAGAGAGAAAAAGAGATATACAAATGTACCTATTTGTAGTATGCATTATTCATAACATTCTTATTGCCTATTGTTGTTTCTTGTGATCTTTTTTCTGCAAATGTTTTTTTGGTGTTATAGTATTGGCAACGGCTGCTAACCCTAATCAAATTCTGCGCATGGTATTTGTTACATTTTTTCATTGAAAAAAATTGTGTAGACACAGCGCCGCCGAAAGTTGTATATTTTTTTCTATCTCGTATCGCGTTTGAAGTTCCCTTTTATTTGAATGTGTAGTGTTTTGGAAAATGTTTATGCTGTGCATATTTCGATTTCGATTAGCGATTACAATTATTACTATCTATAACGATTTCTTGTCGTATTTCAGTTCGGTTAATATTCCGTGACTCATACATCGGCTTTAACATGAGTTTTAGCGATTGCATTGTCTACTCGGCATACGCTTTAATCATCGTGCTTAGACAAACCAATATCGAGTCGATAAATATAATCTACTCGAGAAATCCCTTCATGCCGTTTGCCATTAACAACAGCATTGAAAATTAGAGCATTAACCTTTTTTTAACATCTGCGTTCTGCCATTGTGAGTTCGCTAATCAACGCATTACGACGCAGATGTAGCCATAACAAAAAAAGAACACAATTAAGACCCCGATTACATAAGCTCTAAACAGTACGAAGCACGGTCGTGACCTGAACTAATTGGAACAAAAATCACTCTTACACCAACGTAACAGTGACATTCGATAACAAGAGACGATGGAACGTTCTCAAGCCTTACTTGATTCATTGACCGTTGTTATCTCACGCGCATCTCTCGGTGGACCTTAGCACGTGGTGTTAGGGTCTATTTTTAAACGCGACGTAGCAGAGATACCCGCTATGACCTACGACACTGGGGACAGATGTCAGCGCAGTCAGAGAGTAGCGTACTCATTCTCGCGGATGTCGTCAACACGTAGATATCAATTATCTTAGACTATCCGATGTATTACGGACCTAAATATTTTATTTCTTTATCCTCTAATGAAATTAGACAAGAAGTAATAACTGCACTATTATGTTATATTAAAACGTTTCTTAGATTGTGCAATTTCAATTCTAAAACATAGTACAAGTCTAATTGAGTTGCTTTGCGATACCTGTTTCGCTTATCATTGTTAAAAATAACTTTTGTCTCATGTATTTTCCAAGATACAGAATCATTTTAAGGTAACGTAACGAATTTACAATTTGATATCATGTTTATATAATCAAGTCAGGGATCCGTACTACGTTGTTTTTCATTCATTACTATCAAGCTAATTGTTCGAGAGCAGCTTTATTTCGATGACACACCCAACTTATTCTATGACAACGATTCTCAAAAGTAAGTCCTTCTAAGTTTCGCCGTGCTTTGGTCATAAATAGAAATAAATCTTTTACGCAGTATCAGTTGGTCACGGTGAAATTGATTTGGACCGCCAATGTCGCCAGTCCGCTTCGCAAATGGCTGCACATAGCACATGCCTTTGAGGCCGATGTGAGACTTTTTTTTTTCGGCTGCGATTCGTTTTACTCTGCACATGACAGTGACGGCTTTGCGCTTTGTCTATTCCTCTGTTTGTTGCGGCTTGGTTGCGGTAATGATGTTAGGAGATATTGAATAGTGTACAATACAAAACGTAACAGTCTACGGATACTAGAGCTTAGTTTTGGTAGATTTAAAAGTAAATTTTCTTAGCTGTTCGGGGTCCCCTTGAGTTCAATGACCCTGGGCAGTGGTCCCGTGGTCCCAACGTAAAGACAGGACTATAGAAACTGTATTTTTTTCATTTTTTTATTTACAACATCTGCCTTCTCTCAACTCGAATGCTTATAAATGCACGGCACTGCTTACGCTGTTATGCTAGTTATACAGTAAGCTAATGAAGCAAAGTTATTATCAACCCTTGCAGAGGGACTACATACTCGTATATGAGATACACACCAGTAACTCGGAATACGGGTGCATTATCGATACGCTTGATAACGTCCAGCCAACCAACCTCGGACAACCCTCGGCCCTCCAGTTTAACGCACGTGGACTCCAATAATATTCCACTGAGTTTTACACGGTTTTACCTACCGAGCTGTAGATTAGATTGGCGCAGAGGGTGCGTGCGTTGTAATTGTTAATTTTTTGGTATAGATGTAATAGAAAACTTTAAGGAATCTTTACCTCTTATAGAAGCAACTGAAGTTGTATAAACGGAAATTATTAATCAACACGAACAATTTTTAGTCAATAGAAAAAAAGAAAAGTAGAAGAAAGAAATAACACACTTGTAAAAGACACAATTACAGTTGTTAAAATTTGCTTCGTAGATACTAATTCCTAAGCGAAGGGAGATGGTTGTGATTTCAGAAATAATTCAGCAGAACTGTCTGTGCGTAGGTTAATCTGTGTAGATCGGTTATACATAACCACTTTGTGCATTATTCGAAAAAAGGGGTGGTTATTCGGTGGAGGGGGCGGGGGCCGTGCCGGGGGCTACACCCGGGGCGAATCGTTAATGTCGCCCGATGTTTATTTATTCATTCGCCATATTTGTGTTTTCGCGACATCCGAACGTTGATGGATATTAAATTTCAACATTTTCAAGCCAGGACGCACTGTAGTCCCGTACTCCGTTGTATCGGCTTTTCCAATTTTATTTTTCCCCGTCTCTCTCGTCGTCCGTTTCGCTTCGGCGTGTTATTGAATTAATAACGTTTTGGATTCGCCGATCGCTTTTTTTGCTCGAATGCCGTGTCGTGTTGTTGTTTCTTTTTTGTTTATTTATTTATTTATTTATTGTACTCTGTAACGATGCGAAATATTCTCCCTATTTTGTAGCATGTCTGAAAATTTTATCGTGATTGCCGCGTAAATTCAGTTGCCGTACAGCAAAACAATAAATTGGAGAGTTTTGCGCTAATTGTTTTGTGACTCTTAATTGAGCACATTGTTTTATTTGGCTGCTCCTCGATCGTATTTTTTGATATTGAGGGTTATTAAGTTCGGAATATTCCGGTCGGTTGCTACAATTACCTTGGGATTCAGCCATAAAATAACTTTGACGTAACAGCAAAATTCTGATTCGTGGTTACGATATTATCACTTGATTACGCCAGGGGGTAATATTTTATGTGCTTATGTATGTATGTGTGTATGTCCATTTCTTTATCATGCTCAATAACAGCTTGATAGATTTCAATATGTGAGGTGTAATGTTACGTATCTATAGTGAGCATGTGTCACAGGCTATCATTCATTACGAAAATACCTCTCCAATTTTGTGCAGACTTGGTTTTAGTTTTGCTTTCGATGATTACCTACTAGTTCTATTAATAACTACTAAGTAGTTTGTAATTGAGTTTCGTAGCTAAGTTTGCTTTTGACTTCGAAAATAATGCCTCATAGTGGTCTAGTAATAGGTTTAAGTTAAAGTTTTCGGATATAGTCGGCAGTAGTCAGCACATAAGGAACGATAAACAGAGATAAGAACTTTCAGCCATTATCCGATATGATATCGTTATCGGACACCGATATCAAATGGCCGATAGCGATAATAGCCAGCTGCCTAACTAACGATCATGTACTAGTTGGTGACCTAGCGTCTGATCAGTGAGGTTCCGGGTTTGATTCCTGACTAGTGCTTTATGTTACTGGGGATGATTGTTGTCTGGTTAAGGGGATGGTCTTTAGATGACCAAGGCACAGACAAATTTCTCTAAATTCAAATTTGTTTATTATGTTCTTCAAATTCAAATGTGTTTAATTACTATCAATGATAATTATGTTTATGCTCGTCGTCTCTTTGGGGTTTTAGTGGTTAAAAATTCTACGTAACCCGCAGCTTTTGGGTACGAGTATCCTAACGAAGTTCCCCCAAGAAAATAATTTAGAATTATGTAATTTTAAATTAGACTTGGTGCTCTGGTCCCTTAGTAGGGCGAAGTAAAGCTATTTGCAATGACATAATGAGCGGACGGTATCGTGCGCGCCGCGGCGAGTCGCGACCGGTTTCACTCTCGTTGGCCATCCAGCGCGCCGAACTAGAATGTGACGTGGGAAAGTGGTTTGTAGGTGAGGTACCGTTCTGACGGTAGCAT
>LGAG01000228.1:916117-936126 GCA_001278395.1 Lerema accius
GTTACGCTGTATGGTGGGGTAAGACGGCGTAGGGACTTACCATGTTACACTATATGGTACAGTGACGAATTATGTTAGAACCCTTCATACAAACATATGTTTGTCAACCAGGCTCGATCCTTAACATACAAATTATGTAGCTAACAGACATACAGAGTAATTGACAGGTATATTTCTTTCTCACTTCGACTTATTATGCAAAAAAGTATAACAAAAATATAATGTAGCAGATGACCCAGTGAACTTGGTATCATCTGTTTATGTGGAAAATATTATACTACTCACCTTTCAAAGTTTCCTTTGCTTTCTGCGAATATTTTAAATTCAAAGGTAGCCACATTGGTTTGGCTGTATTCGAGTTTTAACTACTAAATTGAATTGATGTTTATGTGACGTAGATACGACTAATCATATTTTTTAAATTTTTTTTTTTATATAGCCTGTTTCACTTTCAAGAGACGATTCTAATGACACCACATATTGAAATCTCTTAAGCCGTTTAGATTCTAGAGTGTACCGAAGAAATAAACATACATACATGCGCTAGAAAAATATTATACTCCATGCGGGTAAAAAGATTCTAAGTGTTGATAGCATTCGAAGCTTTATAAATGTACTAGACTAATTAAAAAATATATTGGATTTATCCCAAGTGAACGTATAATCGGGATTCAATCTATTCTATCTATGTACTATTCCTGGATATGACCTATCTGTGTGCCAAGTTTCAGCTTAATCCGTTCAACGGTTAGAGCGTGAAGGACTTATAAATATCAAAACATTTTTTTAAACTTTCAAATTTATATATTTGTAGGATTATATTACGTCGGAATCTCGATATTTGGCGACAGTTGTCAATTAGCGTTGTACTGCTAAATACATACATGCTATATTCGTCGTTGTGTTTGTCCGGTAATTAATGCTAAAGTATTTAATTTACACTCTCTTTGGTTGTTATTGCTTGACGGTGTAATGTTGGTACTTTATAGTGGGTGTGGCATATTTATTAAGAGTAGTATTCGTATCTGTGTTTTCTTTATCGCTTTGCTTATTTGACATTTAGATAAAATATTTTTTATTATTATTATGAGCCTAATGTTATATAAACATTTGTAATGTAATGATGAATTATTGTTCGAAATGGAAAATAATTTTTAAGTTTATTTTATTAAAGTAAACTTTCTGTTAGGTTAAGGTGCATATAAAAAATCAAATGCATGTTTGATATGTATGTATTTGTTACATATAAGGTAAGGTGGGGTAAGACTAACACACGGGGCAAGACTAACACTATCTATTATCTCGATACGTATAGCTTAAATACGAAATTCTTCCAGTGTGTAAGATAGAACAAACGTAAATGTTCTCGGCTAAAACACACACATGTCGTTTCTTTAAGTGCATATCGAGATAATAGACAGTGTTAGTCTTACCCCACCTTACCTTACATGGGTGGATGATTGCAAAACAAATAAATGAAACTATAATTAAAAATATGTCAGTGTGAAGATCGACTGACTGTTATGGTGCCGACTGTCTGATGACAGTGTGTGTGTGTTTATTAAATGAGTAATTGTGTGAGTTTTGCTTTAAAATAAAAAATATATTAGTAACACATATTTTAAACAAAATTTAGTTTACCGTGTAAACTATCCCTTAATCTATAATAAACTCAAAGTACTAAAATTAAAGGTTGATGGATGGATGGATGCATGATTAATGAATGGATAACAAACCAGCTGATAACATAATTATACCGAATATTCAGTATAATAATAACTATCTTATCGTATTTGACAGTCGGCAGAATAGTATATTATTATGTTGTATGTAACTTTATTTTCCTACTACCTTAGATATACACACGAATTAGCGTTACGTACAAATTGATAACATAAATATTATTATATTTTATGTTTAATTTAAAATTATCATGTGTAGCAATGTAGGTATAGAAATATTACGCTTTAGAGCGTGTCAAGGAACGTACCATAAACATTACCCTCCTTTTAGCGATGTCGGGTAAAGTGAAGCAGATATGACAAAAGCTCTCTTGGGTAGGTGGTAAAACCACTTGGGCTGTTTTTTCTTTAGAGTAACTTCGAACGAAAAAACGAAACGTGAAATAACTACCGTAAACACAATAAGGACGCGTTTACTAATTACGTAACTTAACTATAGTATAAAATATCATTGACATGTAAGTCGAAGTTATATTAGGCAGTCGATAATTAGTGGAGCACGGGTGTGGCGTGTTGACTACAACACTTAGCGTTCAGTTAAGATTCTGAGAAACGGAAAATGATCTGTTATTTCATGATTGATATGATATAGAAAATTTAATGTTTGTATTGTAATGTCAATAAACAAACGAACGTTGGTGAGCACTTATTACACTATTAGTTTAGGAAGGGAAGGGGGGGAGGGGAGGAGGAGTTAATGCGCTTCTATTTGCGTCTCTTTCTAACTTTAGTTTTGTTTATGTGTTACTAGACGATACTCGCCCCGCGGCTTTGCCCGCGGAAGAGTAGAATAGTTTTGTTTATGTTTCATAAATATGTTTGATATTGAAAATGATATAAAACTTACACTACTACACTGTGTTGGACACAGAAACAAAAGTCTTACATACACAAGTTGGACGGAAGGCCCGTTGATAGACAGTTGATTATTACATTGACACCTGTCATCTAGGGATAACGAACAAGTCTATTGTTTGTCGTAATGAGTTATGGTCTAATTCCGAGCTGGTCCTCTAATTTATAGCATGGTAAATTAATCTATACATTACATTAAATTGTTATAGTAATTAATGTGATAATTTAATACATTAATTATGTTTGTTTATTTATTTTAAAATTCGTATTGTGTTATTTAGATTATTTTAAATTTTTGACATTCGTTAAGAGAGCTATTAGTTCCTAAAAAAAATTAATTTTTTGAATTTGAATTTAAGGCGTTTACAAGAATAACAAAGACACTACTATCGTTAAGATGACTATGAATAGTATTAAAATAATACAGCGGTATTTAATACAATAATTAAAATCAAAACATATTTATTATTTACAAATCATCCGTTAGTATCAACAAGGAACTCAACTCGACATATTAAATGACCCTTTATTAATACGTTTACGGAATTATGGTACAAACAAATGGTATTTATAACCGACGATAATATAACCGGTTTGTGATAAATATTTACTTCATGCGTAGGTACTGAATAATATCGTGAGAATGGAGAATAAGTTGGGGAAAACTTTGTTTAATTAAAATTTGAAAATCGGTAGTACCTGACGAGGCGTACTTAAGGATTAAGAATATTATAGAGAATGAAATATATAGCAGTAGAAAGTATTCTCGGCTATACTTATGTTAAGTGAGCTATTAGTTCCTAAGACGAAATAAATGATTTGAATTTGAATTTATATTATGTTTGTATGTCATTTTTGGTTCTTTTAAGTATGTATAATTACTTAAAATGTAGGTATATTTTATCTGTGCTTTGTCATGTTTCATATTAAATAATTTCTATATTATTATCTACTTGTTTGTAGAGAAATTATTGCCTTGAGTATAATCAATCGCATCCCTTTTATAATTTCCATGTTGAGTCAACCATTATCTAAATTTCCTGCGTTGATTTTAATCTGTAGATTCAGAGATAAAGTACTACAGACAAGGTTTTTGATAGGGGGAAACCCTCATTATAAATAAAATTATTTAATCAAATATAAAGAATCCAAAAAATACATTATGTGTATTTTTTGTAATAAGTATTTTGTTTTTAAAAACACATTTTGGAAAGTTGATTTTTTTTAAAATTTGTAACAATACATTGCCGTTACAGTGTTACAATAACTATTAAAAATGTACACATTTCTGTTACGCTTTCCAAAAATTAATCCGCATCGTAAATCCGTACATTTATGAGTATCGAATATATCTATTACATATCTCAGTCTGCGATACTTATCGATTATCGCAAAGTTGCAGACATTTTTATCGAAAATATCCAGACATCGGTATACGCACTGTCTCGCTGGCGGGTCTATAAAGGGGGCTTGTTTGTTATCGTGATGTTAAATGTTGTTTGACACACACTGCCAATAGATGGGCAGGTGTGTTTATGTGTATAGTAGTAGGGTTTAGTGTTGTGTGTGTGCAAAGTCTACGAGGGACCTTTTGGCTGCTTAAAGGATTGGAAAGTTCGTTTACGGTTTGTAGAATGTGACATAATTTTATATGTATAGAATATTTGAGTTAATTTGGATGTTATTATGAGGTCTATGTGACCATGGTATTGTTGCGTAATTTATAAAACTAGAGGATCTTTTCTGTGTTCTAAATTCAAATATAGCTAATTATGTGTGAACTATGGTCTATAGATAGGATTAGTAAAGGAATTCATTATAGTGTCTAGGAAAGAATTCTATTCAAAGCGCCATCTAGGGAATATGTAGGACAACTTAATCACGATAAAAAATCTGTTGCTGTGTGAGTTTATTTTCTAAATTAAATTGTATTTTTAACACATATTATATTATATAATTTAGCTTTAGTGCTCTTTTGATCCATATAAACTAATTACGCAAAACCTGAAACACGTATACGCGCGCGTTATTCCTAAAACGATACCGAAAATCAAATTCTTTAACGTATTAATATAAAGAGGCCTTTATATACTACGAAGATAAGTACAAGAAACTTCTCAATAGACTTTCATAAAATAATTAGGCGATATAAATAGAAGGGACTCATTTAAATTAACACGTCGTTGTATTGCAAAACGTGAAGGGTCAAATGACCTCACGTGCGATAATAACTAAACTAACGGAACTATTTACAATTATAGTTTATCATTTCCTCGTGCACGGAATTTAACTTTATTTGTTCGTAGATAAGGTTGAAAATAACTAATGTTATGAGAATACTTGTCACCGGTTAGGAAGTTGCGACAGTTTTATATCCGTAGGTACTAGGATTATGAAATTAAAAGATAAAAAAACGAGCTTTTATTTCTTGTTAATAAAAAAAATAACTAAAAAGTTAAAAAGTGCAAAATTTCAAGACGTTAAATAAAAAATAATTTTAACTAGAGAAAACGCGGTTAAACAAAAGATCAGTTTTAACCGTGACATATCCATATATTTCAACTAGTATTTTTATTACAACGATTTTAATTCATTCGAAATTAACTTGTTAAATAGTAACAATACCTACAATTATTACGCTTACCAAAAACTTGGATTAATCCACATCCCGTTTTAAATTGCTTATAAAATAATCAGCAATGTTCCAATAATAAGCATCATCTGGTAATGATAAATGAAAGTTGTCGATGTTCCTTCGTCATAGATAACCTCAGTAATGTCAGGTATAGTTAACTTTCCACTGGTATGGTAGTAGAACACCCGCCGCCCACGTGGTAGTTGATATGAACTCACCCGGGGTCTCTGACGTCATCAGATTAATTCTAGACGTGGTAGGATAGCTGTTTGTTTGTATGTATGAGTCGTAGTGGAACTTTGCTTGATGTGTTTAGGGTTAAAGATATGTATAGGATACGGTAGAAATGTGCGGTGACATTGATGCTTCCAAATAAAAATCTATTTATAAGTCCATAAATATCGACTTCTAAGTTGGCTGTTATTCTATGATGTTTTTGGTTAGATTATGAGGTCTTTTTGATGTCACTGCAATCAGTACTGTGATTTCTTTATGCAATGATTTAAAGCCGTTTTATTCGTGTCATCTTTAAACCTAATTAATAAAGTAAACTTACCTGGTATATAAAATTTTTAGTGGCCACTAGTTGTACGTGAAATTTTATGTTGGTACACAAAACTACTGCGTTGTTTGATACAATGTAAGATTAATCGATGTTTTATACAAATAACCAATTATTAAAACGTAAACAGACAGTGGAAAAATCTCGTCATTATAAAAAAAATATGTTATAATAAATCGTATTTGAAACATACGCTTCCATATCTATATCTATACTCTATACTAATATGTAAAGCTGAAGAGTTTGTTTGTTTGAACGCGCTAATCTCAGGAACTACTGGACCGATTTGAAAAATTCTTTTAGTGTAACATAGTCCATTTATCGAGGAAACTTAAAGGCTACATAACATCACGCTGTGATGAACAGGAGAGGAGTAGCAAAATAAAATATCCCAGAAACGGGAAAATTACGAGGGCGGAGCCGCCGGCGACTTCTAGTAACATAATAAGCGGAGTGAATAAATTGAATATCGCTAGGTTATCGGCTGCGGGCAAAGATCGCCGGGTCGGCGGGGTATCGGCGCGGTATCGGTGCGGTATCGGCACTAACATGGGACCTTACGGCCTCTCGGTAGCAGGACGGTATGATAGCTGCGTTTCTCAGCCGCTCCTGTACTCTTCAGTGTTGAGTGTTGATAGCGGATTAGGCTGTGGTCATATTGTCGGACTTTCTAACGTGAATACGCCTTTAAATTTCTACCATACAAAGTAATCCTAGAAATGCAATAATGCCTATCGGGGGATACAGTTTGGCGTTGTAGTTTCGAATCTATCGTCTACATCCAAAATTAAATTGTACCACTGGGTAGTCTCCATTTTGAGGTAATTTTACAACATAAATAAAAATATTTTATTTAAAAGAAATAAGCTGTAACATAAACGTATTCACATACAACACACAGCCGTGTCTATGACGCAGCTTTACCCAATTTTTTTGGACTTTCTCATTCGTTTGTAATGTGGATGTCTTCGAGGCTAGAGTAAATAGACTACCTCTTTAGTTAGTGTGCTCACCGTCTTGGATAATTAGGTGGGATTGTTAAAAATACGTTAACACTTCTTTCATTTCTTTGACTCACAGCACTCAATTTGATATAAATGAAGGTTTGTTACATTTATTAATCTTTTTAATGTCATAGACAAAAAAAGTTTACCACTGATTCTGTTAGTGTAAAAGGAGCTTTATGATCGTGTCATAGGGCTGACACTTGCAACACGCACTTGTTTACAAAACATATTACGTATATTGTAATCTAAAAGGTTATAGGTGTTGACGCGTTTACACTAAACATACGAGTAGTCCAACATCCTAACGGAATTGCAAGGTTGATTGAAGGTATTTAGTCTATGACTTAATGATCATCATCATCATCTTCATTTTTTAATACCCTTGTGATTACAGGTATTATCTGGAGTAAAACTAAGGAATATTTTATCTTGTTCAAATTCAAATAAATTTTTTGTAGGTATATCGCACAGAATGTTGTAGGTACTTTCTATTCCGATAAAAGGATTTTTTCTTGTGGGATAACAGATACATTACACGAAAGGGTCGTAAACAATGATTTAACATAGTCCATCTATTGCATCAAATAAAAAAAGATAAAATGAATATCCACGTAATTTTGTGTTTTATACAACACCAAATATTTACCTCAAAGTCGATTAAATCAGATTAGCATAAATTTATTTGATGCCTGAAAAAAATTAAGGAAATGTTTCGGGTGCATGTTTTATAGTTTTGACTTACCGAAGCGAAGCGAGGGTGGGAGGCTAGTGTTTGTATATTATGATGTTTTTTGTTATGTTATAGGTGCGGTGGTCAGTTTAGATAAACAAAATTAAATGGTTCTATTTGGTGACATGTGACCACATTAGATTGTGCGGTATTATCTCTCGAATACGAGTATATTTGAGGTCTTTGATCTTAGATTTTCATACAAAGCGAACATTTATGTCTAGCTTATTTAGTGATTAAGAAAATAAAATTATGTTTCTTATGTTGTAGTGCGTGGGAATTTTTGCTGTAATAATAAAGTTAGACGATATAGTATGACGATTCATTTTCAAATAATTTATTTTATTTCTTAGACTATTTTGCCTTAACCCACAAAACGTAATAATGTAGTAAATAACCCTTACGTTCTTCGGCATGCTCTACTGCTTAGACGGCTTATTCCTTATCATCGTATTATGAGTCGTTGGAGTTACATAGACTATAATATATTTCCTTTTAATACAGTACTCCCCACTTTATGCTTTTGATATACTCCACTGCTTCTGTAAAATACAATATAATGTATGTATGTGTGTGTTTGTGTGTTACAGAACAAGCAGGCGTACTTCCCGATCTTCGGCGAGCAGCACCCGCGGCCGCCGCGCTCGCGGCCCAAGGACGCGCAGGGCACCGTGCGCGCCTGCGCCGCCTGCCACCACCATCTGCTGCAGCAGTGGAACACCTACCAGGTCAGTCGCCGTCACTGTTAAACTAAAGATACACTAGGGGATAAATGTCCTACGACATGTCGAACGAAGCCGGCCGAAGTCACCTAACATTTAAGGCGACAACGCGCGGCTATGTTGTCCGCAGGGACGTCAGACGCCAGACATGTCGAGTGAAGTCCGGCAACGTCGCGTTACCTCACCCGACGTCCCTGGCGACGCGTGTCGCAGAACATTTGTCCCCTAGTGTATCCGTAGCTTTAGGCCCGGTATCCACCAAAGCGGAGAGGAGGCTTTCCCCTGAGATCTGACTCATCTATAACATGGCGTTTGACGACCCCGTAGCCTAGTTGGTAGCGACCCTGCCTGCGAAGCGAGGGATCCCGGGTTCGATTCCTAGCCGGGGCAGATATTTAAGTGACGATCTGTAATATTATTTCAAAGAAAAAAAAACGTTAAAATAAAATTCACGAATATTCAATAACGATCAGGGACGCGTTTATTATGAACCACTATTATTTTACTTTATGTGAGATGTCGTCTAAATAAATTAATGGAGTGTCCTTAATCAATAGCACAGAATCATTTATTTGTCCATCGTGAAAACTTTCTTTAGTAAATTAGCATACGTACGTACGTTACATAAGGTCGTGATAAAATGTATGTAAGTAGGTAGTTGTTGCACATTGTTATTGCAGTTCTAATGTAGCGAGCACGACGCTTGTCGGTCGCGGGGTTTACGACGTTTTTCAACAGGTGTGAAGTGCATTCCATGACGTGCAGCCGACCGCCGGTCGAATTGACGCTTTTAGATAGCGGAAAGCGGGAGAGATGAGCTTATGACGATATGTGGGAAATTGTTGAATTAGTTGATCGAGTTGTGGGTCTTTCTAGGGAATTTTCTAGAAAAAAACTCTTGATAAATATACTGTCTGACTTCGCATGTAATGCTGAATTTAATACCTGATAAATGAATTGATTTTTATTGCTTCCTATGCCCGTGGTATAATAGACGTTTTAACGATTGAAAAGCATGGTGAAATTGCTAACAAATTCTTCTATATTGCAACAAAAATAGTCAAAACATGTTTCAAATTTCAAAATATGAGTGGTACAAAATTGCTTAATTCTCTAAGCAGATAGTACTGTATTTCTAGAACTTAGTTTTCCTAGAAGTCATCGTAAGGTCATAAGCCTAGTGCATTAGCTGTAGGCTAAGTGATTATACAAATACTCTCGATTTTTACCACATACTGATAATCTGTTTGCTTCATTTTGAATAAATATAAAAAGTTATTCCTCGTAGTTTACACAAACTATTAGTTGGCAGCCGTTAACATGTTAATTTACTTAAGTCATTGTGTTACTGGGCTATGTGTGTGCTGTCTGTGTTTTTGTAATAATATGCAATGCTAACTGTAGTGGTGTAATATAGGTACCAGTATATTTAGTGATCTTGCAAAAGTATTGGATCAACAAGAACTCGAGAAATTTTGAAGAGATTATTACATTTTTGCAGATGAATTGAAACTTCTTCAAAGAGTGGGAAAGATGTGTCCTTCAAGTATAAAATAATAGAATACCAAATGTTTTAAAATTTTCTGCAGAAACACAATTGAGGCTCGAATTAGGTATTTGTAAATTAGTATAAATGAAGCTTAAATTATTCATGATAATTAAAGCGATGAAAAAGACAATATCTAAATTTGACACTGAATAAAAAAGTTGCCGACACTTAACTTTCCAACGAAATTTCATGATGTTTAACCCTAAAATGACTTACAGAATATGAAATATTTTCTACAATAGGTACAGATACCACGCAACTATCATGCGGGGTCACGTGAGTAATACCCTCCGAGAGATCCGTCCCGCCGCCCACTATCTCTCCCGAGACACTGTATCATTGTATATTTTTTATAATAGTCTCTTTTACATTATCTTAGTTCACCTCGGGTCGGACAGAGGGCGGGATCATCGATACTACGATAACACGACACTCGCTAGATACTCTCACCGATCGCCAGCGACTTTGAACTCTACACCTTGACGATAAGAACCACGACGCGACGGTCGACGCGCAGCTTTAATTAATTGGACTAGCGTATGGATGAAGCATAGATTTTATGATTTATTAATTGGATATATGCGCGGGAGTGCTTCAGTTGTGCGGATGCTGCAGATATTTGGTCTCGTTTGCGGTTTTTTGAGCGCATGTGATACGTTTGTGGGGTTTAATTGTTGAGCGGTGGTGACGTTATAGTGAAAAAGGAAAGGAAGTGACGTCCGTAAGGATTAGAGAAGGAGGCCATTGTGGCGACACCCTTATCACTTATCTTAGGTAAGGTTATTTTTAAAAATATTTTTGATACATAATATTAGGTTTTGTCGTCCCTTCTGTGGTAGACTGCAGAACGAAAGCTTGTAAATAAAAAAAAAATTGCTACGTGTTTAAAAAATATACTGCTTTGTTTTTTTACAATGGCTTTAAACATCCGGGTCATCTATGTAAAGCTATTGTCAACAGTATACGTATACAAATAATTCAGCAACTATGTCTAAAAACGGGATATTTGTGTTTGTTACGAAAGTAAAAGGGAAATCTTCGAGATGTTAACTTTCACACAACGATATGAGGCGAGACATCGGAGGAACTAATTGCATCGGCAAATAAACGGGCGTTGCGAGTTGCGGGCGGGGAGGGGGCGTTACCGTCGCGTCTACGCTACGTCATCTCTTGATTGTGATAGTGTAGACGCGGACGAGCGCGCACGCACCGTGCGGACGTATAATCCGTGTTTACGTTCGATCGTGAAAAATAAAATCTTTTTATCAAAAAAAAAAAATTCACTTCTTTTTTTAAATTTATTTAAAGTTTAGAAACGTGTATCGTGATCTATACCGGTGATTAAAATACAACCTACATCGTATCATCGATACGTGTGCGGAATCGCGTCATAATATGACACGGGCTGTGAGGATGTGTTGTTCCGGCGATGTGGTTCAAGGATAGCTCCATGGTGCCGGTGTTGAGTGAGGTATGACGTGTGCTGGTGCAGTGTTGTGTTGTGGTCGTGTTGTAATAGTGTGGTAATAGTGTCGTTATTGTAGCAGGTCGGCAAGCGGAATGGGCTGCGAGTGATGTGTGGGAAGGAGAGAACTATTGTTAATGGAAAGGTGATTTTAATGTTTTGATTTGTTTATTGATATGATAACTAAGTCTATTTGTGTCTATGTATCACAAATGATGTATAAGTAGGCCCAGAGAAGGATTTATTAGTTAGAAAGAGAATTGAATACCTGTCTATATTCTTCAAGTCAATTCAACTGCTCATGTCTAAGGCCTGTCTTTAATACATCACAGTTAGAAATATTAATATAATTTGATTGTTATTGGTTTTACAAAATTTCTTATAGGTAAGCAATGGTATAATATCCGGTATCGATTCGGTTAAAGGATTGTGCAATTTTGTTTTTGTTTTAAACGCATGCATTGGTTTTTTCCTAATCTAGAATGATGATTGTTCGTTATCATTACGTGTCGTTGCACGGAATCGTACTATCGGTCAGATAATGTCGTGTTCACCGGTTGGTATCAGGTGACCTCTTGGCCATCATGCGGCTGTTATTGCTAATGTTTTTTTGGTACTAAATTGTAAACTCAATTTGGGACTTACGACCATTAGTTCGGTGCTTCATAGAAGACATGTTTATGTCATATTCGTAGTGTTAGGTTAAGGAAGTAGGAACTATGATGTTCTGTTAGTTTCGTGCTTCTTTACAGTAGGGATGATAAGATTTTGCGCTAACGTAATATATATTTTTACCAGACTACCTTGATCGGTATGTATGTATGAATGTTTAGACAGTTTTGAGTGGTAAGTTAAAAGTCAAAAAGAACTGTTTAGATAAAGAATTTAACCTTAAACGTATGTTTGTTTATATCTCGGGTCGGTGACCTCCGGTGATAATAGATTAGTTTACTTAACTCGTCACAGTGCTTAGCGCGTGCTATGATTTTTTACGCAGCTATAAATATTCAAATTGGAGTCGCCGAAATGGACGTAAATAACATAGGAGCTGATAGCGTTTAGTTTAGTGATTGCTTTAAGAAACGCTGTTTGATTGTTTTTAAATATTCATATTAAAGATATGATAAAAATATACTGATTAAAGATATACTGCTTGGAATGTGCCAACCGCTTTAAAATTATCCGGAAGTATAACTATAGTTATACTAAAATATTTAGATATACCTAGTTGATAAATTTACGCCTCACTATTGAGTTAATTAATTTTACTATAACGCACTATCACGCATAAGAAATAGAATAATAAAAAAAACTCATTTCTTTTTCTTTTTTTTTCGCTATTGCTGCGTCAATCTTCACCAATAATGACCCTGCCTGTTCTAAAAATGTCGCTACTGCTTTTGATTTAGTTGAATCTGTTATAGCATAAGCGGATAGATTACCGCTTATTTAGCCGAATTGACGCAATCTTTTTGTGTGTATACTAAACGGGCACACACAAACACAGTTTACACAGTGACATAGTTATACGAGTATTGTAATATATTAATATATGTATATAATATAATCAGGTGTCGCGGTTGTGTGACGCACGGCAGCGACCGTCGTACAAGTTTCGGTTGATGTTTGTATAGGTGTCCGCCTATTTGTTGATGCCACCGGGCGGTCGGTGGTTTCTAAGTAAATAGCTTGCTCTTATCTGTGCAAATAAAAAAATGAGATGTAAATATGTGTGTGTGTGTGTGAGTGGGTCTTGGCGTGTTTGCATGTAGATAGGGAGGAGTCTTTTTTAGGATTAGCTTTAGTGTTCTGTCAACGATATAGGATTGGAGGGATTTCTTGAGTGTGTCGGCGTTCAAATTAGCTATTTGTGTTAGTATGTAGTTTATAGGATTCTTAAATTGTAGCACTTTAAATTGTATCATCATTCAGTCTGTATTATTTATCTTAGCAAGAATAAGAAAAGATAATAGTTATAAGGAACAGGAAATACTATTAACTTATTAGTACTGAAATTTGGTTAATATTTGATCATGACATCCACAATTAGCTTATTGGATGGGCTCACGTTGTGTCTAGTAAGTAGGGTAATCAGTAAGACAAGTAACAATTACTGCGTTTATTTTCACATACACCTTGATTAATATTTTTCTTCAATCTTAAGCGAAATTTAGTTTCGAAAAGTTATATTTTTAAAGGAAACACTTAAAAACCACTAGGCTACGAGTTATTTAAACCCTTAATGAATTTGTCATGTTTTACAATGTAAGTGTAAGCACCACTCGTTCAAAGTGGTTTAAGTGTTCTATTTCGTGTTATCATTAGTATCTAGTGATAATAACTCTAGTCAAATCTAATCATAGTTGTAGAACAAGCTTAAGATTACCGTTGATTCATCGTTCATCAATTGTAATAATGTTGTAGGTACGATCCAGTAACTTTTATAGGAATATCATCTGTCAAACGATTGTGTTGAACTAATTAATCTTTTCATTAAAATCATGACGTTTGCTAAATTCTGTATGCATATCAAATATAGCATGGAATGAATTTCGCGGGTTGCCCGTATGCTTTTTGATATTTAATGTTTTACTGATATTGATAATAGATTTGTGGATACACATTGGTGATCTTTTACTATTTATTGTTGCATTTTCTAATTTTTCGGCTTTTTATAAAAAAATTAAATGTAACACATTTTTTTTTCTTTTTTCTAAGATCTGTTTCATCAACATCTATGCTAAGTTTTTCCTCAGTAGCAACGGTTTTTTGGGCTTTTCTCATTTACCTTCTATTATCGTTCACGACATTGCTTACATTTCATGATAGATAGATCACTTTACGTGAAGTGTACCGATATATGGATTATAGTCAACTTCTAATTGTTGGACGAATGCGTTATTATTAGTATTATCTTTTTTATCATTATTCATATTACTCCAATTAATTGCACTTGAAAATAGACTTGAACTCTTGTTTTAAATGTTGCATGAAGATAATTATAATGAGAATACCGTTTGTTCTAAACGCGCTCATTAAGTACTGATCTCTTTCGACCTCTTATAATTATTATTCGCTAACAAAAGTCAACTTCATTGACCCCTAAGATCTTGGTCTATTAATATTTTCAAAATGTATTTTGTATTTTTAATAATTATGTTAAGAGATAATTGAATGTAATACTATAATTGCTGTAGAGTACTGTATGCATTTATTAAACAAAAATTTATATTTCACATAACTCATTATAATATGTGGTAACATTTTCGAAATAACTTGCTAAGTCCTTGCAAGGTAAAAATTAAATAAAGATGTTACTTTGTCCTAGTTTCAAATAAATATTACACAACAATATTTCACCAATGGTTATTTGCTTTGTTCTTCGTGTAAATTGTTAGATGGCTGGGAAGTTCCTATAATGTTGTCTTAGGTCACAAACAAATGTGTACTGAGCAGTTATCAGGATTCGTGCGGTTATGTTACGACAACTTGTTTGCTCTTTAAATATCATCGTCGTAATGTTTTCGTGAACAATTATGCTTCACTTTTCAAATGGCGTCAATCCTATCAAGTGAATATAATTTGGGCCCCAATATTCCCCTTGGTGGATGATTGAGATCCATTGCTTTGCTTGAGAATAGTTGAAGTTTCTTAACCGATTAATGATCTTAATTTATAAAACCCATGTGTTTGTCGCTGGACTCCTCTTATAACAGCTAGATTGATTTCAACTAACAAAATGTAATGTTAGAGGCACCCAGTAACGTTTTGGACCACAACTGGACCTGTTAGAAAGGAAGGAAAGTAAAAGGAAGAAAATTAATTAATTTAAAATTTTCAAAGTTATAGAAACGTACAAAAAAATTTAAGTTTTGATTACCACATGTAGAAACTTAGGGATCCATAAAAGAGTAATAGATAAAACGCATTGCAGTACAATGTATGTCCGGTCCTCTAGTATGTATTATATTATATAACATTGTCACACATGTGAATATTATCTTATCGAAAGGATAATTTTACAACAATCAACCTATCATCCACCAATAACTAATTATTCGATTAATGATTAAAATGCCGAGCTGATCCATTCGTGAAACGAATGATAAAGAGTGGAAAATTGATAAAAATGACGATGATAAAAGGTATTACAAGGATATCCCCGTTATTAATAAGAATGTATTAAAAACTAAAGTTAATCCTTTTATCGCGATTTTTATTGAGTGGGTTTAAGGAGTAAGCTCCGGTTTTAATAAGCATTAAGTTATAAAATCGTTATCAGAGTTCTTAATGTGGTCACATTAGTGTACGTTTTACCCACCTTTGCTTTATATTGTATGTTGAGTATGACGATTTGTTTTATTTTTTAATTTTAGTAGTTCAATTGTATTTGAAAAATATTTTTTTACTCTGTCAAAAATATTCATAGTAATTTCTTGCTAACTTATGGGCGTTTTTACTAAAATATTCTCTATTTTGTATTTTTACTCTTTGCTGGAGATTACTGAACAAAAATTCGGAACTTTTGTCGTGGTTTTAGTAGAAAATAATTAGATAGCTCTTTCCAATCGCATCGATGGTACTGCCAAGTATGCTCTAACAGGAAAAATGCTTACTTTATGTAACACAGAAACATGGATAACATGCATACGAAGAAATCATGCGTGTTTATTTTAAGACGAGCATCAATCACGACGGTTTTATTATTGTCAATGTTTATGTGCCCTTGGCTCGGCGAGATACGAGTTAATAGTCCATCGGGGCGGCTTGAGTGTTTGTTTGTTTGCGATGAAAGCACATTGGCTGTCCTGGTCGACCCGTCGACCGCAGTGATAGCCCGCGATAACCCGGCCGGTGGGGTCGGGCTCAACACCACATGGCTGCTGATATAAATAACGGATCTATTTTATTATCAATACACATATATTTTCCATTGCGTTGTTGATTTTACGTTAATGACACATTTTAAACATTTTCTAGACCTTTGACAGGCGTTTGATATCATTTGGTAGTTCGAAACTGCTTGATATTGAGATCTCTAGAAACTATAGGATATTTGTGTAACACAAATGTTGTATTGATAAATGTGGGCGTCATTTATTTGTTTTCTTTATGTACTAGGTATATTATATTAGAAAGTTTTTGTTAGGTGTTCCTCAAGGTACAATTGTAGGCCCACCAAAATGCTAATATACAATCTTGTACACGTTAGTTCAATTTATTGAAAAATCTATTTTACATTGTGCTCTGTCAATGTACCTCTATTCCTGTATCTTTTATAGGCGATAAGGAGTAATGTCCACGTAATAAAAGTCATACGCTGTTTTTTATTGAGAAATTGATCGATCTTAACAAAATATATAATGTGTTGTAGCACAATTAACATAAGTACTAGTATAGCTGGATATATTTTAACAAATTTCGATTTGTTTGTCGATTTTGTGAATTACACGCAATCTTTTGTTCAATGGAAGTGATGTTATTGGATCATTTTACGATATTTATCAATCGTTTCATTAAAATAATTACAATATTCCGGAAATATTATTTATCTTCACAATCTTCGATAAACCTTCTATTAGGAAAATACCCATAATTTAAAAGGCGATGATTTTATCATTCACTTTCATTCCCATATCATACAGGTGTGTCTTTGCATTCGGTGATTATATTAAATTATTTATATCAGTTTGTTTATCTTAATATGAGATAGGTGAAATGATATTTATTATCTTTAGTTATTACAACAATTTCGTAATTTATATTTTCTTGGAATTTCACGTGCCTTTTATTTTAAGACGCATTTGACGGGAAGTCAAGAGGTTATTCAATTTTTTTTTTTTAGTATAATGAGTACTCGTTATAAATTTCTTTTAACACCGATATTTCGATCCAATGGTTTTTCTATTCTATTATTTCAAAAAAAAAATCTATATTATACGGTACGGTATAAAACTGTAAATAAAATTTTCTCCTTGAAAAAAAAAACTTAAACTAACTTTAAAATCGTTGGAAATCATTATAATGGACGCAATTAAAATTAAATAATTCCTGCATTGTATGTTACAAGTTCGTCTAATAATATTGACCACATAAGTACTGTTTCATTTTTTATTTTATAAGGCTCTTCCATAGTTATCAAACGAAAAGAGAATGAAGAAAAACTAAAGAGACACAGAACAAAAAATAGTGCTCGAAGTCTTTTGTCTTAGCCTATTTATTGTATAGAGATACTTTTGTCTGTGGTCTTCTTTGTACGTACATATTGTGTAATTATTTGTACATGTGTGTGTGTGTGAACACGTGGGTGCACACGTGGTGCGCGTGACGCGTGATAAACACGAAACTGAACTGATAAAACAAGACTAATTTTGTCGTTTCTAAATCTATCGAAGTTGTATATCGAAAATTAATTATCCTGTTGCCTAATTAGTATGTTATGCAATTTTATCACACAGGTGTGTGTTTTATAATGTTTGGATGTTTTCCGTTTTAAAATGCTGTGCAGTATTAAATAGCCCGAACGGATCTATTTGCTTTTGAACTTTGTTTTTGAGGTGATAAGTAACCTAAGTTTAGAAATAAAATTTTGTCTATTTGAGAAGCGATTTTTCGAGGACGCAGGGGCATTAATGAACTCCAAAACTGTCTCTATAAGCCTTTATAAATGTACTCCTTGTAAGTGTCTCTGAACGGACCTGTACTATCTAAATCAACGTGATGCCCACTATCATAATAATATTCTCTATATTATGTCATTATAATTTTTTTAATTATCTCTCAGATGCGCGGCGTCGCCGCACACGAGCGAGTGTACACGCTGCGCACGCGACCGCCGTCCCTGCTGCCGCCGTCGCCGCTGAGCCTCGCGTCGTCGGGCGACAAGTCATTGGCGGCGCACGCGCACTCGCCCTCCCTGGAGCGGCCGCCCAGCCAGAGCACGGCCAGCTTCGTGTGCTACGTGTGCGGCGTCAGCGCGCCGAGCTCGCAGCTGCGGCTGGTGTACTGCTGCCCCAACCCCGAGCGCGAGCCGTACTACCCGGCTATCACGCAACTGAAGGCGCATCCTGACGCTAGCCCTATTAGTCCACAAGGTCAGTTAGTTAAGTATGTTACATTAGACGGCGGCATCGATTATACATACGTTGCGCGTTGGTGATCAAATTCAAATCATTTATTTCGTCTTAACTAATAGCTCACTTAACGAACGTCAAAATTTACGATATAAATAACATTTGAAAAAAATTAGGAAAAAATAATTTGCATCATTAGAAAATAAGGTTCCTAAAGCCTTGTTAGACAATACCTATCATATCATCGGCTGTATGAAATAAATACATTACACTTAAGCCTAAGTAAGCTAGTGCGGCCGGGAGGAACAAAAGCCAAAGGGAAAAAGTTCCGGTCCTCTTTTTAGGATCCTACTGATATTGGTTTTATCGATGAAGGTGGTGACCACTTGCCATCTAGTTAACCGTTTGTTCGCTTGCCTGTCACAGTAGGTAAAAAAAAAGTAATACAGCATGCTCCTAGATCCCCTGTGTTGTGGTTTGCATGGACAAATAGTAAATGACCTAAAAACATTTATTTGTCAAAAAAACTCTGTTAGAATTCGCGATTCCTCGAAAAGATTAATGGCCGATTTCAATAATCTACTACAGATTACAGTTGTGTCAGTTGCTAGGTGACTGAAGCGAAGATTACAAATAAATAGATAATGAATTACGAATGACGGATAATCAATTGACGCAACCACGGCCTAAACAAATTAATACTGCTCATAACGAATTTACAGTCAGATTAAATAGCCGGATTTTTTAAGACAACACAACCTTATCTATTCGGCGGATTCATCCAGTTATCTTACGGATTAAGCAACAGATAACCGATACGATATATCACTCCATGTTAATGATGATACGTACATGTCTAAAGTAATCCACTTTAAATCCATATTATCCTAGGCTCTCTTCTCTTATCTCCGCTTATCACTATATGTACAAATTCGTATACGAACCGGTGTGTACAAGTAAATAATGTTTTATTTTTATCTATCTATTTATGTACGTTTATAAAGATATAACGTGGCTACGCCCGCGTTTTCAGGATAATAAAGATAGTTTAAGTAAAGAGATTATGATAAGAGTTGGCTTATTAACAGCGATTAAACGTATTATGACTCATCACTTTAAACTTATCATCTCAGATACTATTTTAAGGTACTCATGGTCCTTGTATTTATGTACAATATTTCGACCCTGTTGTATAGATTAGTCACTCTACCTATAAACACATTTTTTGAACAAACACAGCACATAGTCGTTAGATGGAGGACCGCGTTGATAGACAGTTGAATCTATTATCCATAGATTTGAAGGTCCTGTATGTAGTATTAATTAAAATGTTATTTATGTATGTTTGTTTGTTCGTTTGTTTGCAGGCATGGTGCAGATATGCGCGTCGTGCTACAAGAGCATACCGCTCAAGTATCCCGCATACAGTGAGAATGGGGAGCCGAACGCGGCGCACAATAACTCGCACGCGAACAACATCAGGTGAGTCTCGAGCCGTGTCACGTAACGGAGCGGTGTCACGTGACGTCTGCGACACGTGGCTGTCACGTGGCCGTCACGTCACTCGACACACCTCTATCTAAAATGTAAAGGTCTCGATGAGAGCTAATTTTTCGTGATTATTAAGTGATTGATATCGGGTTGTCATGCCGAATGTTTGATAATAGTA
>LGAG01000228.1:969225-983263 GCA_001278395.1 Lerema accius
CTGATCCTACCGCTGCTAGGAACGTTGGAAGTGTAACCGGTCCCCCGGTAGACGCTGACAGTAGAACTGCCGATGGTGTTATAGACGCGACTGCCGTCGAAGCGATGGTTGCTAACAAAGTAGACGACGCAGTGGGCGCGGTCAGTACTGATGATTGTACCGCCGAAGCTACTTCCTTTACCGTTCAGAGTACGTAGCGAGATGGTCGTGCTGATACGCAATGGACTAGATTTCAATTTACGCGTTGTATAATTTTTGTTATCTCATTTTTAGGGCTAAAAGACCAAAATGTATTGCGAAAAATTCTCCTTGCAATTGTATTGTATAATCGGCAAGAAATTTAAGATAAAATATGTAAATAAAATGAAGTTAAACATAAATAAATCCATTGCTTATCAACACGATGTTATATGTAAGTAAGTGTCACTTAAATATCAAATAATATTAATTGTATAAAATTTGATTGCTGAATCTGCAAAAGCTGCGATTTTATCGCAGTACTTAATGGAAGCGACCCTTATTATTGTAATGAGTTACGTGTAGTAACTTAGCCTAAAATGACTACCTCAGTCTACAAATGTAGTTATTATTACGATTTTAATAAAAACCACCAAAAATGCCTTGCAGGTTAATGAATCGAGCAAGTTTTTTTTCTAACACATTTAGTGAAAATAACGCGATTTAATTACTTTTGTAAAAGTTGCGTCGTCGAAATATAAATTTGTGAAAATGTATCGTTGATTCAAAAATTTCTCTAAACCCAAGTGCTTGTGAAATGTTAGGTGTATTCGTGGTATTGTGTACAAAAATCTAATATAAACAATTGAGCAAAGCCCTCATATAAAGTCATAAATTTGGCCCCAACTTCTCGATGCGGCCTCTAGTTCTTTCTCGCTCTATCGTCGCCGGTCAGAAAGGGATAGAGGATCGTTCAAGAGTGCAATAGAGTAACTATTAGTTCCTACAAACAGTGTTATTAAACAGAATCGAATAGACAGATGTACGTTTGAAACGCGATTGTTATAAAAATCGTAGCGACCGCTACCATTTTGGCCGTTTCCTTTTGAATGAGCCACAGATAGGTTTTTTCTTCGATTGCAATTTACAAATTATTCGACAAGCTTTGTTATATATATTTTTAAACGACTTGTAATAAATATAATAGTACTATACAAATTATTACGCTTCTATTGATTACGTGTAGCTTGTAAGCCTCATTCGATAAATTAACGAATAATTTTTATAACTTTTTTCATATTGAACTGTCATTGTTGTAAAAAGCACTGCCATATACGAATAGGCCAAATAGTTTTTAATGAATAAGCCTTAATGTTACTAAATAAAATTAATGTATAATAGGTATTACAAATGAATATTTGATTAATGATGTATGATGCGAACAGGCCAACGATTGTAATTTGTGTACAGGCCAATAATGAATTTTGATGAATTTCAAATTAATTTTTGTTTACACTTTTTTTATTGACCGTCGATTTGTGTTGTGAATGTTATTTCAATGGCGTTTCAATCGTAATTTTGATAATTTTTCATCTGTGCGTTAATTTGTAACAATGAAAGGACAGGACCTGCCAGGCGCAGGATAGTCGAAAACGCGCGGTATTTAAACATTTCTAGCTATTAATGTGTATATCTGTCTTGTATATTACTGTGAGAGCATATCCGTGCAAACGACTTTATTATGTACTGTGTACGACTCAAAATCGCGTCCACGGATCTGTCAATTAAATTGTAATATTGGGGCGGGACGCGACCGCATCGTTTTCTATACGTAGAAATGTATGGATGCGTCGCGGCTCGTCCCGAACTGAGCCGTTGAGCGAAAATGATCTATTATCGCTTGCTGTACTTATGTTATAGGGTTCAAATTGCAATAATCTTATATTCGTCGTGGGACTTCGAGTGGTTCTAGTAATGTTCGGGATTGTGTTCGGGTGGAATGTAAACCGTAAGACCGCAGCCGTAAGGTGTATTTTCGCTTAGTCGTAGATCTTTTTCGCTCACAACAATGTAAGGCGGGCGCTCGGTGTCGACGCGAGTTCTTTCTATATGTTAAGTAGGCTTCTAATTGGGCTCGAAGCGGCCACGCGTGCAATCGGCTTTGCAACAAACGTTTCTACTGCATTTTGTGATAAGACTTATTTTCCCCTGCAGTATTGGAAGCGACCGCAGCGCCCGTCGACCGAGTCAAAGCGTCGAACATTGAAACGAAAATCTAAACTATTTTATAACGATAATGAAAATAACAAAAAATAATTATAATGGAAGTAAAAAAAAACCTCTTTGTACGTTTATCTTAGATAGTTATTATTAATTTTAGCTTTTAATAGTGTTCAAAAAATATTTTTCACGTTTTCGTTTAAGTACGTCACGCATTAGACCGCCCCTCCCCGAGCGGGGAATGTACATATAACGATATGGACAATACCTAACAAGTGAAGAAAATATGATTTTATTGAAAATACATTCAGTGAAATTATTGTTGCATGCGAAGTTCTCGAGCGAGGCGACGGTGGCGCCGCGCTCGGGGGCGGTACTTACTTTTATTTATTTTCTCTCCCCTCCCCCCCTCCTACACTTCTCCTAGCTTCGGTAGCAAGTAGTGCATTTCATATCTTGCGCTGTGTGGAATTTCAGAACGAATAACAGTATTTTTATCACAGTTTTATTACACTGCAGATCAAATGGTCACAAATCAACTTTTTATTACACTGCAGATCAAATGGTCACAAATCAACTTTTTCAAAAATATTTAACAACTTTATGCTTTAGGTTAAATTAACAATATCAATGGAACATACCATACATACACCATAAAGTTGTAGTTCAGTGGCCATTGTTCGAAATTTTTGATGGAATTGAATTCACCTGTAATTGTATCGAGAGTAATCTTTTGCTACATATAGGTTTTAGTGGCTTATTAACTCTGTTCAGGAGCAGTTTTACAGTGAGTGAAGTCATTTGAATACTAGTTGACATAAGAGTCAGATAGTTCGATAAAGTACAACTACCCTCATTATATTTTTTTACTTACTTTATTTGAGTTCTTATGAAGTAAGTTAGTACATAGATTTTACCTGTGGATTTTACTTACAATAACGAGCAATACTTACAGAAAGTGGACATTTAAGATAATCTCTGGCTATAGGGAACATTTAATTACGTACTCACTGGTTGGAACTTGAAAATTGAATATTTTACTATAAATTAAATGGTCACATGTTCATCTCCTAGTATTGGTATTTGTAGTGGTACAGATGGTATACACAATACAAATTACAGTTAATATAAAAGCATAAAAGACTAGGCTCATTTATGTCTCTGAGATTCACTGTTGCATTAGATATTTTTTTAGCTGACTACGCAAGAAGGATAGTGTTTTTCGAGTGTATGTATGTATGCCTATTTCTTTAGCACGCTCTGGAGCCTAAGGACTAGACGGATTTCGAGGTATAGGGTGTCAATGGATTCGTCTCCATTGAGGGAGTGACAAATAATTTTGTTACATTACGGTACCTCCCAATTTTTCACAGTTGAGAGTTTTTTTCCATGATTACTAGTTGAAAGTATATAATAATACTTTGCAGACACTCAGTTAAGCCGTGTATTTTATGCCAATATTGAGACTTGTTTCAAGTAATTTCTAAAACAATTATAATTATGAAGATTAATAACAGATGTATTTAAAACTGTTTCACACTAACCTCTCGAAAGCAAACTTCTTGCAACGTCCTCTGTCAAATGACACTTCGACAATCAGAAAACTGAAAAAACTGTCACAACAATCCAATTACCAAAACTTAAATTTCCGTAACAACGGAAGAATATCTAAAAGCACTTTACCAAAAACTATGTCAGCAGATGGCAAAAGCAATCCCAGATAATTTCCGTCTGGTCAAAGATGAAGATATAAAGTATATAGAGGACACCGTTATTGATTCTACTATAAACAGAATCAATAAGAAGAAATCTAGCAGAGATCTGGTGTTAGGAACTCTGTCTGGCTGGTTGATAGGAGTAGGGAGCTATAAATTAGGCAAAATAGCAGCCTTCGGTATCGGCGGAAGCATTCTATTCTTACATTTTGCGAGTGAACTCGGCTACGTTTATATCAATTGGGATCGTATAAAGGAAACCCTGGATCACAGCGAGGAACTGATGGAGAAAGCGATCCAGTTCATGAAGAAGAATAGCTGCTTCTCCGTGGGATTCGTCGGAGGATTTTTCTTCGGCGTGGCGTCTGCGTGAGGTTATTTAAGTTTAAATATATTTCATATACACATGTTGTGAAAAAGTTTGGTTTCACTATTCTCCCTCAAATATATTCTCCCCAAAAATATTGAATCATCCGTAAAGAACACAATCATATATACTTAGGTAGGTATACGGTAAGTATGGCTTGTTAAAAAAGTAAATCTGGGAGACTTTACTCTAGCTAAGGGACATTATAGGAAAAGTCATTAGTAAAGAAAGAAACATTACTACTGTGTAATAATTTATTAGAAGATTTTTTGCCACTAGTGGTCACGTCGTATCCTAAATATACATAGACCACGCCTGTTGCGTAAACCGATTAATCATTTAGAATCGACAATACAAAAAAGGGGTATAATCAAAACGAGTTCTGAATAGATTAATATTATTACATTAGATTATTCAATATTTCCAATGATACGACGACCATTCAGTGTCCTGGGTTCGATTCCCAGTGAGGCTGCCTCTGAATGATAAATTAAAATAAGTATCTATTCTCGGTCTGGTTTTCTATTTGTGTTGTCCGTAGCACCCACGAAACACAACCTAACATTAAGAATGCAACGTTCATCTAATGCTATGCCGGTCTGTACCTACTGAAACGCCCCTTACTCGTACTACTGTAAAACATGTCGCAGCACCGGTTGACATGTTTATATAAATAGAATAAGTTATAAGTGTCTCGGGAAGCCGTATTCCAGACCAAAAAATTGCAGCTGAACATCCGAGGTGACGGCGAAACTGAACCCTGATGCTTCGTGGAGAAAATAAGTATTAACTATAGCATACGATTTGACGCTAATCAATAGATACAGAACAGATACCTAAGTACATAACTTACCGAAAATATAAGTCTAGGTGCGCACCAGGAAGCCACCTTGCGGTAGCAAAAGTATGTAAGGTATTCGTGGCTGCCTATGTGTATGCATACAACATCGTATGTTTGTGGCTGCCGCAGGTTGGCTACCTAGTGCGCGCCTACCGCCTAGCGTTAGGTATAGGTACTAAAGTTGTAGCACGACAATTCTTTTCGTATAGCTACTGGTACCTACTTACAATGCCTGGGCGAGTGCCCATATCGACCAATGTCAGCGCCGCTCGTGCGTTTGTGTGCGTGTTTGTGTGTGTGAGTGTGTCTTACATATTTTAAAATTCACTTCACATTTTTTATTACCAATTCAACGATTTTCTAATTAGAAAAAGTACCTTATGCCCACGGACGTAATCTATGCTGCTTCACGGAACCATAAAACTGGCAATCTCGGATTGCTTGAAGCAGTAGGTGACGGCAGCTTCAGTTGCGTGTAGGTACCTATTAAGACCGCTATACTTGAGTAGCTTGAAACAGTTAGTCTATCCAATCGCGCACGCTGTCTGCTTCTAGCCGTCCACAGTCCACCTAAACTCCCGTCTATAATAATAATGATAATAACGCTATACACTCATATCCCCACACTAGGATTCCCTGTGTTGTTTGTGCCATGGACGACACAGATATACACAAACATACACCCAGACCAAGAACGGAAAAAATTCATCATTTTAAATTTCGGCCCTGCTGGGAATCGAACCCAGGACCCTTTGCACGGCGATGCGGCGTGGTAACCATTGCGCCATACGGGTCTTCACGACAAGGTCTTAAGGAGTTATTGTATGCATTATAATTATGTTTACGAGTAAGTATTTAGGTAGATAATCCAAGACATATCTATTCAGCTACTATGCGTTAAAAACTAGTAATGTATAGAAAAACACAAAACCTGACTGCTGAAAAATTTGGTTTCTTCGAGACGAATCCAATAACATCTTTTACGTTGAAATCCATCGAGAAGTTTGGGCTGCAGAGTGCGTCACCGAAATGAGTATATCTAAATACCTTCATACACACTTAAACCGTTACACAGCTTTCTTTTCAGTCGAGTAAATAAAGATGACGTTAGATGGGTAACCGCAACTAAAACTATTTATTATACATTAGTCATACATTTTCTACGGAAATTGGTGCATTGATAGCAATGTTAAGAAATTTATGCTGAGATCGATTTATGAGATATTTAAATGCGTTTTTACAACCTAGCTATGGTGAAAAACAAAAAACCGTTTTTCACCAATTCATAATTATGTTTAGACACATCATCCACTAATTTCGTGACGCCAGTTGATCTGCAGTGTTATAAACAAATAACACTGAAATACCATTTAGTTTAAAACTTGCTTTTTATTTCTTTGCAAAAAGTTCGTTTCTTAATCAACTTCCCATTTATCGTAATTTATTTTACTTTTAATTAGACCAAAAATCCTTCGTTCATAATACTGCGAAGTTTTGTTTCGTTTCAATGTTCAATAAAAATTTAAGTAGTTTATATAAACTATTTATATTCTTTAGTACTTACTATATATTTTGAGGTATTAATTAATTACTTTCGCTTTTCAGATGAATCGAGCACGCCTCTGTCTACGGTAGCTCCACCGCCTGAAGAAGATGCACAAGCAAAGAAACAACTGCCTATCGAACCTATTCCCTTAAAACCTGCTGAAACCTTTAAGCACACAGAAGAACCCGTCCAGCCAACCTACGCGCAATCCAAACCTATACCTCATTCTCCCAAAATATCACCATCATCCATTCCAAACCCAAATCCGAGTGTAATGTCTACACAACAGTCTGAATCTAGTTATCCAAACGTTGGAGGATATCCTTTCTCAATCCCTGGATATTCTGCTTTCCAACCAGTTTCCCATCCAACTGTAACACAATCGAGTTTACAATCAATACAGCCAGTAGCATCGTCTTCAAACTCAGTTAAATCTCAATCTGTTTATACTACATTTGCAAATACCTCAGTGGTAACTGCATCATCAGTGACAGTTTCTCAAGGAACTCAAGGAACGTCTCTATCATCGATAGAATCTCTGTCATCAACATCGACATTTTCATCAACAGCTACAATTACAACAGCAGCGTCGATGGGATCAATAACACAAATCACATCTGCTTTAATTTTGCCCTCTAATGCTACAATTGCTTCAGACAATTATTTACATTCTCCAATGCCGCAATGTAAATCGACGGAATTTATGCAGTCAATATTACCAGAACAATCTTCGCAGTCTATACCGCGGACATCATTAGAGCCACCTATTTCGTCTGCTGTATCAACGGTGTCGTTAGGATCTTCAATCAATGATACACCAACATCCCAGCAAAGGGGCTCGTCGGAGCACTCTCAAATCACAACAAACATATCAATGCCAGGGATCACAACCGAACATTCCAAATCACCAATGGTAATGATGACATCAAATGCCTTATCACAACGGATTCTGTTAGAACATTCAACACGATCATTACCAACTTTAACTTCAGATCCTTCAAATCAACGGATATCTATAGCTATGACATCATCATTGCCTTCATCGCAAACAACACAAAGAACTATATCCGCAATGCCAATGATACAACGGGTACCACTAGAACATTCTTTACAGCAAAATACGTCACTAGAATCATCAATAACAAGAGAATCATCGTCTATGACAGTAAAGTCATCGGATCATTCTATTTCTGCAATGACGACAATACCTTCAGAGACAATACAGCGAACTATGCCAATAATGCCGAATATGCCACCGGAGTCAAGGCAACAGACACAGATGCAACATTCTGTGCCGTCAATACCAAATATGCCCTCTGATTCATCAATACAACGAATGCCTTTGGAATACTACATGCCGACCATGCCAATGATGCCTTCAGACCTGTTAATGCGAAGAATGCAATTACTACAGTATATGCAGTCACTGCAAACCATTACATCAGAGCCTTCAATCGCCTTGATGCAACACACCGCACCCTATGCCATGTCAATGCCACAATCTCAATCTATAGCAACAATACAAACAACATCTTCAGAAAAATACGTACCACTAAACTCGATGGCTCCTTCAGAGGCAACTGAGTTGCAAAGACAACCTGTACTTTCAGCAACTACAATGCCAAGTCAATCTACAACATTAATGCAAGGAATAGAAGGACAATTTGTTTCTGTGTCTACTAACCAAGAACCTGCTACAGGATCAGTGACTCACGTGTCTCTAGCGTCTGCTGCTTCATCAATGCCATTACAAGTTCAGTCTATGTCCTCCAGGGTACCTTTAGAACAATCAATAGCATCGGTGGTACCAAATCAACCAACACTAACGTTAACAACAGCATCAATACAAACTCTGGGGCCATCCCAATCTCCATCCTCAATTTCAAACAATACAGGTCAACCGAATCCACCAACGTCATTAACTCAAACTATGCCGATATTATCAGTGATGGTTTCAGATCAATCATTGACATCTTCATCACGGATGCAAATGTTACAGCCTGTGCCATCTTCAATATCTTCAGAATCTTTAATACAAGGACAACAGTTAGTTCAAGCAATGCCTCCGATGCGCAGGACATTGGAGCCGTACATAACATCAATAACACAAATGCCATTAGTACAATCTATGCCTTACGAATCGGCAAAGTTATACAATGCCTCAATACAAAGAACGTCAATAAATCAGCCTTCCTTAACACCAACTCCATCTTTTGTAATAGTTTCTTCGAATGCCGGAAAACCTTTACAATCAATAGGTATATCACAATCTACGACAACAACTACATCTTCCGAAAATTATATCCAAATGCAGACTTCGATGCCGTCAGATTTAACATTACCACAAATGCATTTTATACGTCCTTTGCAACCAGCGGCGACTATTGAATCAGATAAATTAATGTTATATACACAAACTGCAATGTCAACAGAACCATCAATTCTTAAAAAACCATTAATAAAATCACTTTCTTTTATTCCATCGAATGTTTCGACGACTTCATTACCATTCGGGCACCCTTCAAATTTAAGACCTTTGTCAACTATATCGTCAATACCGTCTTTGGTATCAATATCACCTATGTCACAGATATCATCAAATACTTCAATGGAAACGATTCAACGACTCCGATTGCAACATATTCCTTTTATGTCAATCGTTCCAACGGAATCCGATCCCAGTATAAATAAGGAACAGACTCCACCATTGTCATTAGTACAATCTATGTCGTCGATGACATTAGCGCCATCTATGTCATCAATGCAACCAATATCTTCAATACATTCTGTACCCTCAGTATCTGATTCGTTGCAAATGATGGCATCAGAACAATGTATAAACACAAAAACGTCAGAGATATCAGCATCATATGTTACGCCGGCTTCAATACCCACACCACTACATTCAGATGGAAAAGATATACAAAATGAATCAACAATTCACCATAATTCTATTGATACAAATATAAAACTTGAAGACCATTTATTACCCGAAGAAAAATTAACTACATCAAAATCTGAAAAAACTGAGTCTTCCTTGGCATCACTGAATAACCAAATACAGGATACTACTGTAGAAGCAACTTCGCAGACTCTTACAAAAGAGATCAAACGGAAACCTCCAGAAAGATTTAGTTTGAAAACTAGCATTCCCATTAGTAAAATTGACATGAAGAGTGTCCCTAATCCTCCAGACTTTGCATTTCAAAACCCAGTCGTGAAGAAGCTGGCTTTTAATGCTCTTAAAATTAATAGCAGTCCAAGAGTTGAGAAACAAATACAGAGACATGTTTTAATTAGAGGTTCAGGAATCGAAACAGAAGAATATCAAACAATGAGTCCTGTGCCTCATTCTAACCTTTCTACGCTAATAAATGCTAATGAAATAGTAAATGTGAATGACAAAGAATTTCAAACCCTCGAAGTTAATACAGAATCAGAAGAATCTATTCAGACAGCATCTAAGCTTCATAGTACATTACCTACTCGAACAGGTATTCCCAATAATAAAGATACAAGTAAATTGGGACTTAAGAGTAGTTCTTCCGATATATCCAAAAACGATCAAAATAATCAAATTGTTTTTATACAGAATAAGAACTGTACTAATAAAAAAATGATTCTCACCATACAACAACAAAATCCACAAGTACTCTTGAAACGAAAATGTGTTGAAAAAAACCCTGTAAGGTTTTCAAGTCAGGTGAAGAAATGTAAAGAAGAATCTATTACGGTAACCGAACATATTCCTTCCAAAGTAGTAGCATTAAAAAGGCTTCATCAAGGTGATTGTGATGAAGACGACTTTGAAAATTTGATCACAGAAAATCAAATTTATGGCAACAAGATAGTCGTAAAAGAAAAGTTACAAGGCACATCACAAGAACAAAACTTAAAAGTTAAAAACAATAAAACAAATAGACTCATACCGTCTGAAGTAAAAAACGTTATTAGGCCGCCCAATTTTGTATATTTAAGTAATGTTAGGTACCCTACAAATATTATGATGTACAAAAATAATCTTAAAGGTAACCTAAGTTTTAATAAAGACAGTAAAATAACTATAACCGAAAATAAAGCGATTGAAGCTACTCCTGTTAGTAGTAATAACGAATCTGGGATTAAATGTTTAAAATTGCAAAGTCTTCCTGTCAGTAAAGAGAACCAAGGATCAAATGTTGGTACTTTCTTACATACAGCTACAAATACAAATATAAAGACTGATATTGGTATGTCAAAATCTAGTCATAAAGTCTTATTGAGCCCAAAGTTACGTCATCCAGTATTAAAGGAGACGTTAGACATGAATAGCGAAATAATTGAATCAACGGCGAAGCCAATAGATAACTCAAATAAAGTAATACAGATGCCCCCTGAACAAAATAAAACTGTACAGAATGATCTATTGGCTTGTGATTCATTTGAATCAAAACCACAATCAAAAACCATAGATACTGAAACAAGGACCAATACGACTGAAGCACAAGAAGAAGTGAGTTCTCTGGATATTTATGAAAAACGAAAAAGACAGAGAAGAGTAAAATATTTGTTGAGCCGCGGCGTAAGAGATATTCAGAAATCTGAAACTAAGAAGACTCCAAGCAATGTCCGTTATATCATCACACCAGAAAAAATGAGGGCCGAAATTTACAAAGAATTTGCAAGTACCAAAATTGTAATAGAAGATGAAGGCGGAGAAATAGATAGCGAATACGAAGATGAAACAAAAGAATATGACTCTATTATAAAAGCTTTTAGTCCAAATAACAAAGCTGACTGTGGAAAAACTGAATTTCTTTCTAATCTCATGTTGGGCACTCCTGACACCTGTAAAGGTATTTTTTAGTACTTTTGTTTACTTTTTTAAAAACTTGTTTATTTGTAAATTTAATGTCGCGTTTAAATTTAACATCTGAGGAACTCTCGTAGCACTTTTATGTACTAAAAACCTTATTGTATTTTCAGAGATCCTTTGGAATAAAAGAGAGAGAGTTATACAAAGAGATAAAATAGCTTCAGCATATATTGCAGCAGGACGTTTAGATCGTCTCATGAATGAAGAAACAAATGAAATAGTAACAGTACCAGATCCGACCAATTCAGAATTCATAATTCATGGAGACTTTAATGACTACGGGTCTGGTTTTCATTTGAAGCAAAAGTTTTTATCGCACTTGAAGCTGAAATATGTAAAGCCTCAACACAAAGCAGGTATGTGATGACTCATTTTTAAATCTTCTGAAATGTTATGAAAGACAAATAAGAGTTATGATGTAACATACTTTGTATAGGATGACGTAATTGCTTTTTTTATAGAATTTGCAATATCTTCCTAACAATATTACTAAGTATAAGGGTCAGGACCGTTAGTTTAGGTAGTTCGTGCAAAAATCTCTGTAAGCGACGTTTTGAATTTCAGGTTATGAAACAACGTGGCAGGAAATTTTAAAAGAAAGGAAAAGAAGAAATGCCCCTGAACAGTACAATCATGTATTCAAGCAACCGAGGACACTGCTAGAAAAAGTGGAAATAAACACCAACTGTGAGCTACAAATATTAACCGAAATCAAAAACAGCGTAACTGAAAACAACAATCTCATTAAAAAGAGACTAGATCTGTCTTGTTTGGATGAAGGAGATAGTATAAAGACTTTGGCTGAGAAGAACTTTTCAGAACTAGATCGTCTATCGAAGATGGCGGATAGAAGCGTGAAGCACTTTAGTGGACAAGACACGAGAAAAAGAGACCTAAATCCCGGATTCGATAGTGCAAACATCCAACATCAGGCGCCTAAACTAGAACCACCTATTAATTTCCCTAGTATAAACATACCAAGTATATCTAAGATAATATCCTTAAAAACTTCTTCAGAGCCGTATACAGCTACAAGTAGTCAAGCTACTTCAATGGATGAACCGCAGAATTCTGCAGCCGGTGTGGACGAAATGTTCAACGAAGCAAACATAGATAAAACAAAAGATATTGCTAGTCAAACTGAGAACGCAGCGTGGCCGGGAGTTGAAGAGTTAATAAGAATGTATAAGGAGTTTGAAAAAGGTGAGTAAACCATAACATAAATTAACAATCATGACTTTCAAACCGAAGCAAGACAATACTAATATTAGATGAAACACTTCTTAAAGCGGCTTATAATTTTATAATGGCAATAAATTGACGCTAGTTTTAAAAATGAAATTTAAGAATAAATCAAGACTAATCACCAGTCACAGTTAACGGTAACTTATGGTAGGTGTATTGGCATGTTTAATGCTAAAGTTCCTTAACAAATTAACGTGTATTTCTTATATGTTTCAGCACGGAAAAGAGAAGTGATCGAGCTGACGCGTCGCAACACAGCGTTGAAAGTGGAAGGCGCACACATTACTCGGAATGCTTCAAGGCAGTCCGATCGGGCTCGAGCTCTTCTAGCTGAGAGAAGAAACTTGTCCCTTGAGGAAGGGGCTATTAAACAAGCCATACAACGACTCTTCAATGCTGTTGATGTTGTTCGAAATTACTTTTAGATCTCAGACACAAATTGTCTCAAAAGTTGGTTCAACTCATTAGTTACCTATTAGAAATTGGTAATGAAAATAACGATATTGTAAGATACTATTATATTTTATCAATAATTCATTTTAAAATCACGCTAGATTTAATTTTAAAATAAATAAAATTATTTCTGAAAGAAATGGTTACCATTAGGTTATAATGTCGTGGAGTAATTCAAAGGTTTGTAAAAACTAAATTCTTTTTACCTATTTATTTTGTAAAGTTATTGTTTTCCTAATAATAAATAACAATTATTAAAATGTACCTGTCTGCGTACAAACACGTTTTGTATAAACATTTTAAAGCGAACATGAAAGATAATAGAATACGTTTTTGTCCAGAGGGTAATTTAAAAAGTACCCACTTTTTATTTCACTAATGTATTAAGACAAAAGTTGTTAATAAATTATTTAGCCCTAGAATATTTTACATCGTTATCGAGTTAATTATTTGAAGTTAGGAACTTACTGAAAATTATAGTGGTTTATGTTTATTTATTTGTTATTCGTTAATTAGTTTTTTTATTATTGAAAATGTAAATAAATCATTATTGTACAAATTATTGAGGTTATTTTTTGTATATCTAGATTCGACTTAAGGAATTTGATCTATCATGTTTACGTACTAAAATTATTTTAGTAACTAGTTTAATAAGGATCTCATGCAAATAAAATGTCGATGCCTTTAAAAATCATGTATACTTACTTATTTAATCTGTATCATAGACAAGTGTTACAGGTATTAAAAAATATGGATATTAGGTAGGACTGGCTGGTAACAGTGGTTATTTCTTTTAAACATTCTATTGTTTTGGAGCTGTCAGATTTAAGGTGGAAGA
>LGAG01000228.1:983526-994543 GCA_001278395.1 Lerema accius
CCGCCCCGGTGGCAGGAAATGTTCACGCAAATTCACACGCGTCTTAACAATCTGTATCAGACAACCAACACATAACTTATCTGTACAATATTTGCCTACTCTGTAGTATAAGTGACGTGCGGTGCCGCGAGCGCACCGTTACCGCTTCCTTTTTCCTCTTGCCGCGCAAGCGCCGAACTGTACGGACGTTTTATGGTTAAGATTCAGTAAAATCAGTTTGTAATGGAAATATAATTAAAATCAGTGCAACTCAGTATTCAGTGTTTTAATCAGTACATCAGAAATCTTATCGACGTTCCGAGGGTTAAATGGTGGCCCATGAACAATATCCTCGTGTCCTCAGTCCACGAGGAGTCAGTACTCAGACCAATTCAGTGACCCAACCGGGAACCAGCTCCTCAGTATATCAACCATTTTTGGCGGAGCTCACTCAGTATCGTGAACATTTTGTGGTGTCCCATTCGGGAATCAGTGGCTCAGTCACGCACAGAGCAACTCGTATACACTTACTTATTTAATCTGTATCATAGACAAGTAAATATTTATATTTTGCTAATTTAAAAACTTTATTCTTTTGTCTAATGTATAAAATTAACGTTTTCTTAATACCAGCGCTTTGAAGTTGAAGCGTTCATTGTGTAGGTATTAATTGTAAAAACATTCGAAGTAAAAATATGTAACTAGTCCTAATAAAGTATTATTCATATTATAGTGTATTATTTAAAATACATTCAAATTTTCAAAAAATATTTAGTATAGGTACTTTTGACCCTAGTAAAAATAACGCTAGTATTTTCCTGAATCACGCAATCTCTTTTGTATACATTTAATCTCAATAAAATTTACCTTTAATTTAATTTAGAACGAAATAAAATATGTAGACTCAATTTCAATATTTATTTCACAATAGAAAAACGTTACATTATTACTATATAATAAATAATCTACAAATATCTACAGCGTACACCGCTAATAAACTATTATATTATCAGAGTTGTCGTTGTATTGTTACTTTAGGCGCTTGAGGAAAAAGAAATTTGGGAATTCAATAACGACCATCATGAGTGGTGAAGTATGGGGGTGAAGCAATGAAGTGTGGAGTGGACTGGCGAAGTTTGGAGTCAAGTGAAGTGTAGAGAGAAGTGAAGGATGAAGTGAAGTGAAGTGGACCGAAATGAAATAAGATGGGAAGAATGAAATAGCGAAGAGTGTGAAGAAAGTTTTTGTAAAAATGCCAAGAACAGCATGCGATCAATCTACGCTGATCAATCTACGCTGCATTATTGATCACAGCCACGTGACACCACAATTTGTACAAAATTCGTTCAGTACAAGTAAATATTTCTGTTCATTAATCATAGTAAATGTCAATTTTTAAAAAACAAAGGTATGTTTTAAAATATTGCCTACTCCACTGTAATCTACAGGTAAAATCAACCTTCATAATCTCAATCAAGTTAAAAAATATTTTTTATTCTTAATCGTGGAAATAGGGCGAACAATTTTATAGGCATAATAATTGTTACGTGTTGTTGTCACCCAGTTACTTACAATATTAATTAAAAAATTGGTGCATAATTGCGTATAGGCATACATCTAATAATTCTTAGATAATCATTGGTTTGTCGAGAGAAAACAAACTTAAAATTACGTTCTAAAATCTAGTAATAATTATGAAACAAAATAACAACCACATCACTTACGAAATTAAAAATCATATCATCCAATGACGACAAATTATAAAAAAAATGCTCACACACACTTTCACTGGAAAAGATCACCACCATGCCCAATATTAGCCAAAAACCTAATTTGTTTATCGAAAGCTACTATGGTGCAATAATGGCAGTGCTGTTACTTTTGGTCCTTGCAAAATCATCCTAATCATGTTGACATAATGTCAGCATGCTTTTTAATAATAAACGTTAAGTATATCACCTATTTCTATACTGTCTTTTATGTGCTTTATCCATTAATTTTCTAAACAATTTAAATATTTTATAAAAAAAAGTCATAAATATTACCTACACATACAGTATATAGTAAGACCCAGCTAATATTACAACTAATAGGGATGAAATAGGAACCCAATATTTCGTCAACAGGCTTCTGTTGTCTACATTAACCACAACCTTCTTTTCCCTATACTTCTTTTTCTTTCCACTCAACTTCCATTCATATTCAGCCAGTTCTCTGCGATTTTTCTCTTCTTCCAACTGCTTTAATCTCTGTTCTTCTTTCTCTCTCTCCAATTTCGCGGCATTTTTCTTTTCTTCACAACTTTCGTCGCATAGAACGTTAACTTCTGAATCCCGAACCGCCTTGCAAGGCGCTTCCTTCTTAATATTCCCGCAAGGGCAGTAAACTTTTGTTTTCTTAAGACAAATCTGAGTTTGGTCACATTGCCCAGGGTGACAAGTGTTCTTGCAGCGATGGCCGCATGGTAAGTTTCTCGGGCATTGCTGCTTGCAGGATAGCATTTCTTCAGTAGCCGAACCGAGTTCTCGGCAACGTAAGTATAACTCAGCTACACCACAATGGCAAAGAAGCCTTTCCAAAATCTCACATGGTGGACAAGGACCTGGGTGACATCCTCGTTTGGGACACTTATGCAAACATTTCTCTGGGCGTGTTACCGAGCATTCTCTGTTACACGGTTTGCATGACTGCGGCACATTTGGATAATTAGGGTCAGGACTGAGAAGATGACAAAGTAGAGCACATTTATGGTTCCCACAGGCTAGAGGCTGGCTGCATTCTCTGCCACATGGACGTCGACTTGCAGAGTGACAAGGCTGATTTTCAATCTCATGTTCACCGAAACAAGTCACTGGTACAGGAGCCTCACATGGTGGACATTCAAGGGTCATTATCTTGGTCTTAGGTGGCTGAACTTCCCAGGGTGTTGCAGGCTTTTCAACTTGCTTGAAAACCACAGCAACATACTGATGACAAATAGCTTTGCAGTTGTGTTCACATTTTGAGTAGGCTTTCAAACATATAGCTTTGCAAGGAGGGCAATCTCCAAAATGACAGCCATGTTTGTTTTCATCTGCATGACCACATTTGTACTTAATTTTGCAAGGAAGGCTGCATTTGGGAGGCTTGATTTGTTTCTCTCTACCGCAAGGAACAGTCACATAAGTTTCCTTGCATCTGCATGTTATTTTTGATTCTCTATGACAAGGGTAGCATGGGCCATGATGACAGATATTCGTACATTTATGCCTACCACATAGCAATGGTTTATCACAAATTTTTTCACATGGGGGACAGTTTCCATTGCAGCATTTTCGTCCACAGCCATGTTTTCTACATGGTCTTGTTCCTCTACACTTTGTTTCACACCTGAAATCCTTACAACATGGCATTGATTTGACATGAGTCCCACAATGACATTTTTTTTCTATCACAACCTGGCAAGGAGGGCATGGTCCCTTGTGGCATTTCTCAGGACAACTATGCTCACAATTATCATGCTTTTTGTTACAAGTTCCAAAACAAGTCTCAATGGTGTTTGGGCACTCAATAAATCTCTTATCAGCCCCACAAGGACAAGAAGACATCCCAGAATTGGGGCATGAGCCACATTCTCCGCTGTGACATATCTTCTCACATTTATGATAGCCACAGGAGAATGGTTTATTACATTTCTTTGAACATAGCCATTTAAGATCATTACAAGGTCTTTTAATTTTCTCAGCTCTGCAGAGACAAGGTTGGAGACTTGTGTAAGTGCAGGGAGGGCAGTCACCTTCATGACATAAGTTCTCACATTTATGCGACTTGCAGAGTAATAGTTTTTTGCACTGCTGACCACATGACCATGTAGCTGTGCTACATCTAACACGTTTTGATTCCTTTTGGCAGTAACATATTCCATTTACAGTCTGTGGACAGGGCGGGCAAGGTCCAGGGTGGCAGAGGAGAAGGCACTTATGTTTACAATTGTCACCGACTGACAACCTTTTCCCGCAGACTTCCCCACATGTATGTGGTATCATCCATGGATGAAATGGAGGGTCCTCGGTTTTACCACAAAAGCAATGATACCGACGCGGTATTTCTTCTTTGCAATACGACTGCCGGCACTTCGGACAGCACCATTCAATTTTCTTTGGCAAAACTACAGCTATAGGCCCTACGTTTTCTTCTGTTCGCAGGCTAATGCTGTCGTTTGCCCACTTCTGAATACAAAAGAGATGGAAATAGCAGAAACAATGGTCGCACGTCCAAATCGCGTCTGACCTTTTGATAGAACCAATGCAAATAAGACACGTCACAGACCGACCACTTATAGCTTCTTCTAGAAGATGCTTTGTTCTGTTCACCATCTGGTTGTCTCCCCCACCTCTCCAGTAACTCTGGAACACGCCCTCCAGAACGCTGGACTCGTATGGCTCTTCATCTTCTGAAGAAGAAACATCCTTCATTTCTTTCAAATGTTTTTGCACATTTTCTTGCAGTTTTGCAGCCGCATCACGATATCTTCTCGCCATTATGTTTTACTTATATTTTTTCACACAAATAATATCAACATTTAGTTAGTTAAATAAAGAAATTGGAACAAATTAATACTAAATTCCACATATCGGAAAGTCAAACTTGGATTCGAAATAAATTATTGAATGACTCTGACATTGTGACATTACAACAGTGACGTTTCGGTCACGTTTGACAACGTTGACAAAAGTCAAGACAACATGACAAAAATAAACTTGTATAGAGTACTGTATACTCTTTGTTGCCGCTCTCTCTCTATGGTGCATTTTTAGGGTGGCGAACACTATGGACGACATCGGATTCGAATTATAATTATTTTATTAGTCTTTATGCAATTTCTGGATGCACTTCTTTCGATTCTAAAGGCTCTCAGTAGTCCAATAACATTAATTAATTTTTCATTGATGAATTAATTGCATGTGTATTATAGACACAGATTATACTCTTAAATTTTTTAATAATACTGATCGTAATTATCTAAAATCCGTTTTAATAAATTTCTGACTGGTACAAAGTATTTTTTTTATTTATAAATGTTCTACATTTTTAAATTAATGCGTAACTAAATAAATATTTTCTAGCAAGGCATATCAGAAACTGGACCATATTTCTGGGGATTCCCCGTATGTAGTCTATTTTGAAATTCCGAATTTTTGACATCTGACAGATTTTGACAGATAATGACGTCATTTTTCAATTTCATTTTAATAAAATTCGAGCAATGAAACAAAAATATCATTCGGAATAATGGTCTTTTGTAATTGATAATTAATCTGTTTTAGTCAGTGTATTATTTATAAAGAAAAGAAGAGAATTTTAAACTAAAACTTAGTGTATGTCGTGGTAAAGAGAAGATTGTGTACACAATGGTAGAAATATCATCATTTGTGATATTCGACATAGAAACTACGGGATTACCGAGGTATGAACGAAATCGGACTAAAATAACTGAGTTAACATTCCTAGCAGTACACAGACAGGACATAGAAAGGGCTACAAATGGTCATGTACCATTGATAAACAAGTTATCATATTTGTTTAATCCACAGAGAAGAATCATGCCAGAAGTGAGAGATTTAACTGGATTGTCTACTAAAGATTTACAAAACCAGCTAATTTTCAAAAATAGAATACATAGTATTATTTCATTTCTTGAAGAGTTGCCTAAACCTGTGTGCCTTGTAGCACATAATGGTAATAGTTTTGACTTTAAATTATTAAGAACTGAGTTCATTGAAGCTGGCGCAGTTCTGCCTAATGATTTACTATGTGTGGACTCTCTGTGGGGTTTTAAAAAGATATTAAAAGAAACTAATCTATGTCATAAGACACTACCTCCTACTGTAGTGAATACACCAAAGCCTAATGATGAGCTATTGACAGATGATGAAGACTGGCCTGATTTCAACACTACTGCAGAGGAATGGGCTGAAATTGACCAACTAGTGGATAGCTTCTCAACCATGTCATATAAAAATGAATCAAGTAATTCAAATGATAAAATAAAGATGGATAAAGCGGAGGCTATAAGGAATGTTTTTGAAAAGAAACCTAAAACAGATAATATATGCTGTACATTGCAGGCATTGTACAAAAGATTATTAAATAAAAATGCAGTTAATGCTCATAGATCGGAAGCTGATTGTATTATGTTACTAGAGTGTATTATTGCATTAAAAGATCATTTTATACCATATGCAAATGAAAAATGTAAATTAATAAGTGCAGTAAAGCCTTTTGAACGTTACTAGTTTAAGAATTACTTATTATGACCAATATTTGTATTGTATTTTATAAATCAAGAATATTTTTATGTTGACAAAAAAATAGTAAGTTAAAAATGTTATACTTAATACTTATTTTATTTCAATTATTTGTTTATTGTAATAAATCTATATTTATATTGAAGGTACATTTAGTATAGGTATGATTAGGATTGTATTTTTTTATATTCATTATTAAGCTCAAATGACTTATGTTAAGTTTTCAAACATTAGATAGGTACCTACTTTTGTATGTAAAATATAGCTAACTGATTCAATGATCTGAATTATCAAGAGCACATGTAAATTATACTGTTGTTATAGCATAATAACACCAAATCGTATTATCAGATCAGATATTTTATAAAGACTGACAATGTATTAGGAAAATAGCGTTTATTTTAGAAATCCTAGAAAGAAAAATGTACAATGAAAAATGTAGAAAGCATGCTCAACATCTGTATATTGATTTTACAATTGCTTGACATGTCGACACTAAAAATAATAATTATTTACAATTTTATTAGAAAATTATTTGACTGTGTGGTGTGGATCTGATATTATGTACTCAGGGTCCGTTAAAATATTATGTAATGTAATTAGGCGGGAGGGTGTCTTGTAAAATGTTATAAAATGTTACATAGCGTGGCATAGNNGAATAACGCGTTACGTAACTCGACAAACATTTTTAGATAAAAATATGGTCATGTGTGTTACATAACGTTAACGGAAGGGAAAGACGTTACGGCGCGTTACATGTAGGGGCGCGGAGGGGGACTGGGTTAAAAATCTTCAAATATTGCGTTACATAATACACGAACACTCCCTCGCTTACATAAATAGTTTAGGAGTGCTCCATAAATTTATTTTATACTGTTACTATAATCATGACTGTGTTAATTAGACATTACTGTTAAATCATTAGTAACTATAAATATTATTGTTATTCATATTAGACAATGATTACAATTTTTTAAATCATTATATTTTTATTATTTTAAGCCATATTTTCTTATGCAGAGTGCTGTTTTTTAACTTTTGCTATGATGACGTCTCAATAACTGCTATAATGTCCCTTGAGGAATATTGAATAACACCACTTGCTGGGTCGTGTTGTGGTCATAAATCCTACACTATACTCTGTCCCTCTTCAGAACACAGAACATCGCACACTGAAACATGAAACAAAATGTTTCTTCAAAGCGCAAAATCCAACTTTTAAATTTTTTTATCCTAGAAATTAGGACAATAAAAATAAAAGAAAAATCTTATTAGACCATTTATTTATTAGGTACTTTATTATTACAATTATTATAAAATTCTCACCTCCTGCATTGTGGCAGTCAACAACCCATTGCCAACCAACAATATAATTAGAAAATCTACACAAGCATTAGATGTCTCATGAAATAAAATCTTAGAGATCTTAAAAGCAACATTAAAATGAATTATGCACAATTATAATTTTATATCATTAGTAATAAAAGCGATTTTGTTACAATTTAAAATTAACATTATGACTACATTTCTAAAAATTGGTAACATTTAAAAATACATTCGCAAATGGCACTCTTAGTAACCTTTTAGTTATGTCTCGTAAGAAAGAAAATTAATTTTAATCCACATTGTTTAACTTACAAATTACATTTGAAAAATAAAACAATACTATGACAAATCTTGTAATTTAAACTATATTCCCAAACTCTCAGTTTATTTTAGTTATAGAAATTAATCTAAAAGCAATACAATAGTCTTATTTTTCTAAGTGCCTTTTAGATCTACAACGTTCTACCCTCATCGGTAATAAAATTTATCTTCAGTATCTACACTTTAATCTTCGACTTAGTAATGCTTTATTAATCAAATTGTAACCTAATCTAATTACATTCGGCGGATTTATTAAATACAAGCGATTAAAAGAAAGAAAAATGTGCCAAATTCAGAAAACTCGTCAGCATCATCGCACACGCGTGTTAACTTCCGGCTTCTTATTTTTGCTGGAAAGCTTAAACCATCCTGGTTTCTTGTTGTCCTTCATGGAGAGAGAGCGAGACACCCGATCGCGGTCGTCTCTGTCGATGACGTCATTGGACTGACTTCTCTTTCCGTTCGCGGTTTTGCGAGAGATCGTGTTTTGTACATCGTTCTCTTTCCCGCGTTTCGGTTCTCTCTCCGGTCTTCTGTTGAGCGTCGTGCTCGAGCTCGTCAGCCGGCTGTTCTGGCTGCTGACTGGGCGTCTGCTCAACGTCGTTTGGCTGTAGGACTTGTTCTTCTGCAAGGTTGCTGGTCTATCATCGACCAGGTTCCTCGTTGAAGAAGACTTCTTGAAGACGCTCTCTTTTGGCTTCGTTTTCCTGGGTTTCTGAGCGTAGTGGACGTCCTGGTGTTCGCCGTAGTGTCGCGGGGTCCAGGGAGCGAAGAGCGAAAAGCTTTTCGTTGTGCTCCGGACTTGCAGGTTGGAAGACATTACGGAGGATACGTCGTCACGGGAACGGTTGCGCGTCATCCTGCCTGGATCGGGGATGTCACCGACTGGAACAACGGAAAGATATTTTGTTAAGTTGTAAACCTCTAGTTCTATTGAAACAGTGACTTCATAATTTTCACGAGAACCTAAATAGACTATGTGTTTAAATTTAGCTGATACACGTAATATTGATGGGACGAAATGACAGTTATGATCATAGGGATATTCTGGTGTCAATCAGCATTGTTTACCTGTAGTGGCGTGCAAGTAGACCACGCTTCGTTGGGACTGTTGACTGGAGTCCCCTTCAGTGCTACTCTCACCCGAATTGGTCACAGGAGTGCGACGACGATGCCTGAAATAAATACAAAACCAATATTACAATACCGCAAGGTAAAGACTCCGGAAAATTATTCCGTGAATTGGCTCTACTCGGCATCCCTGTATAGATGGACAAACGGACTATGGTATTACATGTAATGGTATCCATGAGTACCTATACTGGTAACTACTGGGTATAAGTACATTTTACTGATCAGACAAAGTAAGGCAACCCTAATCAATTATGGAAAGAGATGTTTTACAGTGAAATGAAGAATGTAAACTTACTTCATGTTTATATGTTCCGGCTTGCTACCAATCAGTTCTGATGAGCTACCTCTCTCATCACCTCTCCCATGTCTTCTGATGTCACTCTTACTTCCTTTCAGAGTCTTAGAGCTGCTGTGACTTCGAGATCTGTCATACGGACTGATCGGAGGCTTCATATTGACCTTCCTCTCAAACTGGCTTTCAGTTTCTGAATTGCTATGTATCTCTGTAATATTCTGCAAATTTCTCTTGTAGTACTGTTTAGTTCTTGGCGATTCACTCTTATCTTCCCTTTGAAGGTTTGATAAGGAGTAACTTTTGCCCGATAACTCGCTGTGATCCACTTCATCTAGACCCGTGCTGGAGTTTGATGTGGTCTTACGGAGGGTTCCATGTGATTTGGACTGCGGATGGCTCTTTGTTTTGGTAACCGTTTGTTTGACATTGGCATCAGATTCTGGGTCCGTGTCTCCGAAAAATCGCAGGTTCTTGGCCGGTGAGTTGAGAGGTTTGCTCTTGGACCACCCTCGTCTGCTCTCGTCTTCTGTTGTGACGATGCTTTCTTTCTCCACCTGAAAATTATAACATGCGAAATTGAAAATGTGCCTACGACAAGGGGATTCAATCCATATAAGCATCTGATCAACCCCTATAGACAAATGCTTTTTCCTTTCACGCTCACGTCAAATGCTACCTTCTTAATGTATGAGTATGACATAAACTAAGCTACCGTTTTTTGCACTCAACCTCCCTAAAGACCTCTAAAGGGCACCTAGTATCCATAGCGGGGCAACTCCATAAAGTTGACTTAATAAGTTGTACAAGTGAGGTGTCCGCTCAAAAATCATAAGAATTTACCTTAGCATTTTTGTCCTTCTTTCTGCCAAGCCTGTCCAAGGATTTGAACCAGTTTCCAGACACGGGCTGTGTGGCCGGCTGCCGTCGGGGCGGCGATGGAGTCGGACTCGGGGTGGCCAGGCGACGTCTTTCGCGGTATCTTTGGGCCTGAAGAGAAACATCCAACATTAAGCATAAAGTAGAAATGGATTATATTGTTGTTACTAGGTATAAAACTTTAAAGAAACCATGCCAACACAGGAGATTTCATAGGCAGCGAAAATTGCCATGGAGTGTGGTACGATTAGCGGATATGACTGACACATTTCCAGTCAAAAAGAAAGAAGGAGACCAACTTATCACTAGCTCCACTCATAAGGCACGTGGACACTAAAGAAAATCGGTTGTACCTGCTTCGAGAAGAAAACATATGTATAGAAGAAAATCGCAAGAAAGTCGTTTCGGTTTTGATCTTCGCATAGCTTTCTAACACAAAGTTGCATGTAAGATTGCAAGATTACTCATCGCGTCTATGTCAACTTGACGTAGACAAGAAGACAAACAGGTAAAGTGCGGTATGCGTTGGTATTAATTAGCATACAATGCCTGATGACACGACACACCAGACCCTGTATTGTAAATTAAAAACATCAACTTGATACAGTTTCTTCACCCTGTCTAACAAACAACAGTCCCTACTGCGCCTAGAAGCATGATTTGTAATTACGTAACGTTAATGAGAAGAATAATTTGTGACAAAATATTGTCAAAAATTGTGAGATATGTCGAATTATTTCGGCTTGGGAAATTGGGCACAGAGCTTTTATTAGATTCATCCCATTCTAATTTTAGACGA
>LGAG01000228.1:994672-1015063 GCA_001278395.1 Lerema accius
CACGGTTCATCGGCACTGTTGCTAATGCAATCAGTGAATACAAAGTATATTAAAGTGTATAAAAGTGTATATTAATGTATTTATATTATCTGGATTTTATGCGACGTATATGTACAGTTTAAATACAGGTGTACCTACCTGTAGTTTATACAGGTTTAACTCATAGGTACATGTATTATTTATTTATGATTGTCGACTGTCAGCTTTTTTGCATAGTATTTGCATTGTCTTATGTTAAATAGATTGTTATTAGATTTAATTACATGAATTAAGGACCTACAATGTCTTTGTGTAAATTTCAGTAGTGCTTAGGTATATGTATAAATCTACGACGAATAAACCGATGGACAAGCATCAATGTGTGTATATCTCTTGTCAGTTAGTGTAACTAATAATCTAGGAAAACTTCTTTAAGCTAGATACAAATTACAGTTCAATGACTGATAACTGATATTATCGCATCTTGATAAGAACTTAAGAAGTAATTTCCTTTCATAACAATAGTTTTACTTGTTTAAATAATGACACAAAGTACCTAATATTAGATAGGCTCTTAGTTCAATATTGCAAGTATTCATTTATGGACCTAGTTAGTTGTTTACTAAAAGTTAGATTAGTCACAGATGGTGTCTCAGTCGTCGGTCGCTTCAAGTAGTTGTCCGACTGCTATACACACGCAGCTTGAAGCAGTTGATTCAATTATATAATTGTGCATGTCACTTGCTTCAAGCTATTGGCATTGACTTCTTGAAACAGTTCGTTTATGTCCAGCTTTAGGTTCATACTTCACAATCACATGTTTGATTGTTGGCTTACTAAAACAATAAAAAGAGCTTCGTCGAAGTCCAATTAATTGATCTTGGTTTATTGTTGAGTTACTTCCATGTTCAGTGATTTCTTTTGAAACAAGATACAGTGATGGCTATCAGTCTGGTGCTGCAAGTATTTCGCAGAATTGACTACATGTTGGTTCAACGGTATTGTGAGTTATTGCCATGTCTTCACATTCGGATATGTTCTGAGAATATTGCAAATGATTGAACAGTAGAATTATACGTTAAACGAACCTTGAGTGAAGTTGTATTGATTAAATTAATGTTTAGTTTGTGGAGACTATGTACCTACAATAGGAATTAGGGTCGTAATTGATTTCCTAAGGGTCAATAAAAAAAAATTGGGGGTTAATAATGTCTAAAAATCGACGTTTTTGTTTGAAATTATATTCGTTTAATTTTCAATACCTCTTTTTAATTATGTATCAGGACAAATATTTGTCTTCTAAGCCTCATAATACAGACACTAATTACACTAAAAATAAGTACCTACCTATAATTTAATTAAGCTTACTGTTAAACTAGACACTAGTTACAAGAACAATCGTGAGATGAAACATAATTTGACTGCGAAATGAGTCGGAAATACCGTCATTTAAGTCATTTAACTCAAAATATTCGACACGTCTAAGCAAACATCCTTCAAGACTAACCGAGGTCGATGCACTGATATTCTGATAAAATCATGATACATTGCTAAAACGCTGTGTAAATATTAAAACTGAGTTATGGACAACGTTGATACATGAGGTTTTAGCGCGGTTTATATTTCCTATTTCAAATACCTGTCTACTCTTAGTTTGGCAAGTTGTAGGAAGTTCATTTGAATTTAGTTTTACCGGACGCTTTTTTGAATATCCGGGACGGCTACCCTGGTTTCAGAACTAGGAAAAATCCGGGACAATCAGAATAGCAGCCTATAAGTATACTTACTTATACTTATATATTTTTTAAATGTGCGGAACAGTTTTTTCCAATTTCTTCTCCTCTATATTAAAGCACTTATACGAAACGGGGACGTAAAATGTTTCTTTCATAAACATGAACAAATGAATTCGAAATTTGAATTTTGTTTTTTTTTTAAACTTATGAGTGTAGCATTAAATCAACTACAAGGGGTTTATGCCATGTTAAAGCGGGTTATTTCAAGCTATTCACTCATTATGGCAGCCGTTCGAATGTCTCGGTATGGTATGAAAGGTCGGACGCCATGTGGCAGTGTGGCTGGCCTTGCGCTCCTCTTGCTCAGAAACCATTTCCCCAACTGTTATATTAAGGACAGACGAATACAAGTAATGTACTAATAATAAATCATTTCTTTCAGACAAAATTTGCTCATAAAGTGTGTATTTGTTAGTAAATATTAAGAATAAAACTAAAACCTAACATTAGGATTGGGGAGGTAACCGAAGATGTCCTATTTCCCCCATGGCAATCTTTATCCAATGCCTTTGTATAGGGCAATCTCTGTCATTGTTTGATACGTAACGTTAACGTGAAGTACCATTTATAGAAAAATATATCGGCGCGGTCAAAAATCTTTAAAAATTGGTTTACGAAATAGGTACTTTACGCTCCCTAAGTAGTTCCATATTAAATAATTTAAAATGGTATAAACAAAAGCAAACTTTACGAGCAGTAAAAGAAAAAATATACCTACACATTGAACCTTTTTTATTTATCGCCAACTTCCTTTAACCGTCTCATTTTGCACTGACAAAGAATAATCGTACACTATTAAGAATCGCGCATCGTAGACCGACCGTCACCTTATAAGGCGGCACAGACCTTGCGGACTTCATACTGGCAAACTGACTCAGCTCTATAAACGACATATGAACAGAATCTACTGTTATTTGCCATATTGATGACGATTTTATCTTTGTTTTTTAATCGTTGGTGGTACACAAAGGCTGGAATGAGATGGTAACAGGAAAATGTAAGTCGCGGAGTAAAAGATAAACTTAGGACTACCTGTGTATTTTCAAATTTAAATTATCTCTTCCACAATGAACATGAGTCCAATGAGACCTCACGTCTAATCTCTCAAGCTGTTTGGGGTGTAAAGCATGCCATAGAATTATTTCTATTCAAGGAGGATTCATTCATTTCGACAACTAACATAATCAACGTCATTGTCTCGGCACTTAATTGGCAGAACTATAGAGGGCAGAACTGAGATTGTTGAGTTGAATTATCTTTACTTTTGCTCGGGAGGGTGTAGGTATTAGACCATCAAGTGCATAGCTGATGGGTCTACCTTGAGGTATAGTTTGGTATTATTCAAACTAGAAGCAACTTGGTCAGTTGCATAGAACATTATTTTTATCCCTAGTTGCTAGTTCTTAGGCCTTCGATTACACTATTATTTTAGGGTAGCTTCTCATAAGAATTACCCTCTTCCTGGTGGAGTGAGATATAAATGTAACGTTCAGTTTCTAGTAGGTACTTTACTCATCAAAAACCCAGATCTCCTAGTCTAAAAAAAAAGATGTGCGGAGGAGTTTATTTCCCCTTTCTTCTCCTCCATATTAAAGCACCTTTACGAAACGGGGGTAGATCAAAAAATTTACGTGCATAAGAGTATCATTGATACCTATATGAATAAATGATTTTTGATTTGATTTGATTTAGGCTGTGCCTATAACCCTTCAATGTCCCCGACCACTTATGACCGACTAACCCGTAGAACGAAGCAGTTAGCAGAGCCGGTCTAATTGCCGTGTTCCGACCGAGACGGACGGACGCACCAACCGGTTATGTTTACACAACTGACGGCCGTCCCGTTAACCACAGTTTATTATCTTTATGAAGTGGGATTAATCGATAATTGCTAGTATCACAGGTGTTTATGGGAAAATATTTGTGGCTACGCTTGTGTCATGTCATAATCATTTCCTTAGACGTATACATAAATAAAGACTGCATACTCGTAGTTTCCATGTTTCCCTATTTCTTCGGTGCCATGTCGCACACAAACCGATCAGACTGAGCATAGAAAACTTTTGTGTTGCCGTGTGCAGATTCGTTGTTTGGGAAAGATGTTTTTATATTACAAAGCCTTAATTGGTAAACAAAAGCCTTGAGTATACAAGGTATCTCAGCTACGCAACCATTTAAATTCATCATTCAAATTTCTGCGTAGCCAGGAAATGAATCAAGGACTTCTTGAACGGCGCGGCGGGAATCCGGCACGACAACCCCATGACTACCACCGAAATAGTTACAAAAATATCTTTATCATTTATCATAAACATTGTGAGGAGAGTAAATCTAGACACCTTGACAATAACCATATCAAAACAAGTTCCAACTAGTTTTGAGATCTTTCTTTAAATCTACTTCATATTTAATCCGGTTTTAAGATAGTTTTTATCTTCTTAATCGTCTGCTTGAGTGACGGGTTCAAATCTGTTCTAGCGACCAGTATCTTATCTACAATACTACGTATTATCCCCCGATTGTGTTGGATTACAGTTAGTAAGTAGTCGGATATTAAGCTAACAACATAAGCAGTCGGGATTACATTCCGTGGACCATCTTTATTGAAAAAGATTATCAGACAGACTGATAATCTGGCTTCTGGCTTTTTCTATCAGCAATCCAAACGAAACACTCAACATGTATGGAAACGACACAATAGTGGAAGAATAAATCCATCGTTTTTCTGATCTTGTAGCTTAGCTTTTGTCTGCAGGGGCTATTTTAACTTTGTAACTTAAATTTTTAACTCAATTTTTATCATGGGTCATAGTTTGCATTATTACGTTTCGTTACATTTACGTTTACGTTCTTTACATCTTCAGAATGTTCAGAAATATCAGCATCATAATAGCATTTGTCAGGACAGCAAATATTTGCCACTTGAAAAAAGATTAGGGTAATGTGAACTTAACGATCCTTTCTTTAAAAAGGCGGATATCTTTTTAAGATAAGACAAAGAATATAGGTATGCTGTGACTCTCAAATTGTCAGTGGTAACACGACGCGACGTCAACAGTTGACGTCAACACGGCATTGACCTCCGAGGCTGTTGAACCGAGTACATTCTGGTTTATATATTGTACGGACATATTGGGTCTGTTAACAGCTTTAGCAAGTGTGATTTATTAGAAGAGCACCTTTAATGGTTTCATTTTCTGAAAGATTAGTATTCGGAAGACTGAAGGTTCCTTTGTCATCACTGTTTTTTATATTTTTATTGTAACTAAAGTCTTTCAGGAAAGCTTTTTCGATAAGGCTTTTAATGATGAACAGTTTCTGTCTTGCCTAGTCCTAGAGGACCTTTACATCGACGGTGTGGTAAAGACTATTGTTTGATAAGGAAAATAGAAGGTGCTTCTATATTTCCTTTTTATCCTTCTTCTTTAACTGACCCTTGTTAATTCAAGATTCATTAACTAGTTTTATGATAGCGAAACTTATAGCCATTTACAATTCCATCGAGTATTTGGGATGTAAGAAATCCGTCATTTTCCGCAAGAGGACCTATTGTTATCGTACTGATCAAAGGAACAAAAGAACAGGTGAATTTATTGTGACTTAATGAATGGGGATATGTAAGCTCAACGTGGCTCTAATTATCAAAATCTTAATTACATCGCCGTCAAATGAAGTAACTGTCTCGTCCTGACAGTCAACCAATCAGAGATAAATCAGCTCAGTGTCCTTTATACCAGCCGAATGTCCTTTTCCATCACGTATTTACATACGCCGCGACCGACGCGACATATTGATACAGGCTTTGATCGATGAAAGTACGTTGATCGAATCGTGATCGACGATCGGTACAGTCGCCTGGACAACTTTGGAACTGGTTATGAACAAATCAAATTTGGCTACAGTTTAGGTTGGTACCCTACTATCTGCTGATCGTAAATGTATTCAGGAGGCAGTTAAAATGGCTAAAACTATTGTGTGCCAGAAGAAGGATAACGTTTTCGAGAGTATGTATGTCTCGTATGTCCATTACTTTGGTACGCTCTACAGCCCAAACGGCTTGATGAATTTGAATATGAGAAGTAGGTACTATTGGATTCGTATCCATTGTAAGTGAGATACCGTACGCCATATTTTTATTCATTACGGCCCCAAAAATATCCATAACTTTCGAGTTTTTTTAAGTCCGCAAGAGACTACTTCATTGCAATTTACAATCAAGTATGATTTAAGTATAAAGTTATCTTAAGAAAAGACCGACTCAAAGCTAACTTTCTGAGTCCCGACGATGACGCAGCAGATAATATAATGCCTTTTGGTGCATACTCTTGCCATGGGCGGTTACAACCACTTATCATTGGGTGGCTCGTTAGCTCATTTGTCGGCAATTTAGATGAAAAAAGTATTATGACGGATAAAAGCCTGCTTGATTACACACTCCCGAATATTTTAGCTGTGACGTCATAATATTGGTGGAGGTATTAAATCATCATGTCATAAGTAACACATAATAATCACAACCAATAAATGTCAAATGTCCCACTGCCGGGCTCGGAGCACCTTTTGCAATGCGAGGAGTACAGGGCATTGTCCACCACGCTGGTCAAGTGCGGATTGGCAGACTTCACACACCTTTGAGAACTTTATAGAGAACTCTCAGGCGTGTAAGTTTCTGTATATTAAAATTACCTAATCTTTATCATAAGTGAAAATAAGTATTAAGTGAGACTTACGACTTACTTATATCACGGAGCTTAGAGAGTTGCCATTTAAAAATATTGAATAAAGGTTTTTGTTTCACTCCAGGAAAGAGAGAAAGTAAGAGTGACATTATTAACGAAAGGCTTATCATCGTTTTCACACGGCACTGAACTGTACAGTCGACTACAAAAGTGTTTAATAATGTACGTGGTCATGTTCTAGTAGTAAACACTTTGGTAAGTAATTAGATCGTAATATCGGTTTCAAGTACAAAAATCTCACTTACCTATAAGCACTTAAAATAAATGTAATAAAATTATCAGTTATTTTGTCATGTATAAATCGACCAAATTATATTATTATTTATAATTTTTAATACAAATTAATTGGCAACTATTAGACGACTAGCTAACTTTCAGATCCAGAAATCAGTCATATTCAGTCAAAAAAGTTTTACAGAATCACAAACGTTACATTAATGCAGAATGATCAACTGATTAAAGTTTTCTTTGTGTGCGTTCTTTATTATTTATTGTAACGAAAGTACTTTCGTGCCCGACTGTACTTCGAGTTAACCCAGCGCTCACGTTGCGTTCCCGTGAACTTCTGACATACTGCTTATGTTCGCGACCGTACCGGGTATTCCGTATTGTCTTTTACGTACCTACCTATTTATAAAATCGTATGGGTTGGCTTAAAAACATGCATGTTGAATAAAACAAGCAAATACTTATTTCTTTTTTGTTTTTTGAAAAAAACTTAAAGCTGTATTCAACAAACCGTTGACTTATTTTGATATTTTTTTTGTTTTTTAAATATAATTGTAAATCAACGAAGCATTTATTACACAACATGATAATTTAATCTTTAACATCAATTAATTTTAGCGCCAAATACTTTAACTGTCATGGCGTCGGCAAAAGTGCGCCAAAACGATCAAACCATAGACACGCGGAAGCTACTCTGTGGCGTCACCACAGATAATACAGTTCTTTTAGTTACTTTTTCAGTTATCGGTCAATTAACCCAAACCTTGAAATAAACAATAAAGCAGCATTAAACAAGAATTAAGCCACGTAACCAGCATTGTTCTAAAGTGTAACAAAAAGTTGGTTGAGAGGTTCTAATGAAGCCTTCCGTGCGAGATTTCTCACGAAGATTGAAAGCACGTGTCTGTTAGCCGTAACTTGTTAATCTATGCATTAGTGTTGGTAATTTTCACTAAACGATTGTAATTGGTGGTTGTTGTTAAAATGATAACCGAAACTTCATGTCAGAACTACATTTCTAAGTAATTATTGTCATGTTAGCAAGGTGTATTATTATTGTTGTAAGTGGGTAACAGAATAAATGTCTCAATATAAATTCGGATCCAATTTGAAACAAGTTACTTATAGGAAATTATATGGAATGGTTAGGGACAATTTAACCTTGGGTTTTCCGAAAAGAGTGGGCCTAAGTTTTGCATGATTATGTGCGCATATATTTATTCATTTACCTCATATTTCAACATAATATGAGATGTCAATTTAGAATCAATTTTTTTTTATTACGGTCCTTCCTCCCTTAGGTTTTTAGTTTTTTACGGGCTTTGTATTTCAATTAGATAATAAGTACACTTTAATCCAAATAATTTACGAAGTTATCTGTGGTCGTGACCGTCACCTTTGTGTGGTACCTCCTGACCGCTATTGACTATGATTAGCAACTAAATTATGATGTCATAATAAGAACGTATTGTTTTGAGTTCACGAGCGCGACAACAAAATGTCTGCCGAATACACAGCTGCGTCAATAACTTTGAAATTATAAAGGTCGTTCAGAGTGTAGCTATGAATTAATATTTATTTTATTTTATACCTATTCATGTTGGAATAACCAAGGATAATTACTGCATTTATGGTAAACTAAAAATATTTTTATTATTAGATTAATAAGTGTCCCATCGTTGGGTTGGGTCTCTTCTGGCCCCAGGAGGCTTTAAATGCTTTGAAAGCTTGAAGACTCAGGGATTTCTAATTGTCGGACCGAATTTTTCGGATTTCGGATACCTATTCCGATTGCAAGTTATCTTACACCAAAGATTTAGTTGTCTATCACATAATCGACTGATAATCGAACCAGGACCCTCTCGCAAGTAAGTTACGTACCAGTTGAGCTAAGCTACAGGACTCATAGTACTTGCTACGGGACTCATACATCCATTAACGTACCCTGTCATAATATATCCTTTCACTAATAATACGTACTTAAATATACCAGAGTGTAGTAAATATTATAACAGAACGGACAGGATCAGTTTGTCAGTTTACTTTCACTTCTGCAGCGGGCTAACGAGACGCAAGACACAAGCCACAGAGAAATACATAAGGGATGGGAAGTTGTACTTGTTTTTTGGCTTTGGCTATCATTTTAAATTAAAAATAGCTTTTTTCTTTGGCTAAGAAATTAATGAAGCTATTAGCGATTATTAAAATATTCTTACGTTTGTACTTTTCTTCTATAAAGCCGAAGCGAAAGCATGTTAATTTGTATGAAGAAATAAATAATTCGATCTTGACAATTCGGTTCGAGGTGGTAATCAGACTACAAAAAAAACATATATCAGGAATCCGCAACCATTTGTGACATGCACCACAGATCCTACCATTGCAACAGTTGCAAAAGATACGCTCAAGCATTCCCAACTGCTCAGCTTGTTGATCCAGTAGCATTTTAATAATCTGCACTTTGTTTAAAACAGGAAAACTGAAGATTATAACGAGCGTAGAATATCAGTCGTAGGATGCGTTCGACTTCTTAGAAACGATAATAAAGTTTTCGAAGAAAAATACGTATTGGGTTATTTAGGACCAAAAAACGCGTCGTTAGGATCATTAGAAATGTTTACAGGATTATATTTAGATCTAATACATTGTCGGTTAAAGATATTAAAGGCGGCTTTGAAGACTAGTAAATTGTTAATGGAGCTTATGATAATATGTAGTCATTATCGCCTACGATCGTCTGTAACCAAATACAAAATTACAGTTTTTGTAGACGTGAACGGTAACCCATTTTAATCCTCTATTTCCTCTCCTTCAGCTGGTTTTTATATTTGATTTATTAGGCCTAATTTAGAAGAGATGACTGATAGGAACCGTCCTAGTAATCTGCATGAAGCCGGCCGCTAGGTGGGATACGGCGAGCGAATGGCAGATTCGTCACTTATTTAGACTCAATTAAAATTATTGTATACGACCGCTTTCTCTATTCTTTTTTAAATGGGCCTGTACTTCACATTTCGAAATTGTTCGTCCTAATTAATGCCTGTAATTAAATAAAAGAAGCTGCAAGTTACTCACCAAAGCCGGCGAGTCTAACGGTCCAGTTGTCCTGGATCTTGTCTTTCTTCGATCACTTTCAGCATCCGAAGGTCTAGAATGGTGGTCACTGTCCCTGTCTGACGAGTTATATCTTCTCTTCTCTTCTGACATCTCTTTGTATCTCCTGCTGGTTTCCTCTTTCGCTGTTCTGTCGAACCTGGAGAGATTTGTCAAGATTTTCCAATGGTTTTGTTTTTGATACAACCTACTTTAGTACTTTGCTTTATGCGTCTTTAATTCCCCATCAATTCAAATTATGAGGCTCCCAAGCTTGTTTATCGCCTGGACACACATCGGTGATACTTTTGACGTTTCTAGGATCCATAGATAATGGTGACCACTTACCATCAAGTGGTTGCTTCATCTTCTTTGTAATTATAAGCCTAAAATTATCCTTCAATATTGTTTAATACATTGTTTATTCCGTTATTAACAACTACAACTACCGTCAAAGCAATATTTCTATACTCACCTTCCATCTAAGCAATTCTCTCGATATTTCTTTCCGCTGCTTTCCCGGGAGTCAGAGCTCCTATATCTGTCAAGGTCTTCCCTGGAATATCTGTACCTCCTCTCCCTTTCCTCTCTGGGCTCATAGTCCCTCTTTTTATGAGCAACTTCTATGTCGCTGGGTTCAGGGTCTGTGTATCTGTGTGTATAAAAACAACAAAAAGTCAATGAAAATAAATGTCTACATTCTTCCATGCTACTGCTTATGATCGTCTTTTGTTATTTACCTTTTATACTCGGAGTCGTCTCTTGCAAGATGTTCAGGGCTCTTGAGCACCCGGGTGCGAGTCTTCGGCTGGACTACTTCTTTCTCTTTCTTGCTCTTCTTGGAAGAGTCGCGAGAGAACAGCTGTTTCATCTAAAACATAAATTGATATCTCATATAAAGAATTACTTTTTTAAGCAATTAGAATAAAAATTTTAGATGACTGCTATTTACCTTTTCAAGTCCAGAAAGCTTCTTTGTAGCTTTTGGCGGTTTCGCACTGATTTTATCATCGGTTCTTATTGGACTTTTATCGTGGCGCTCACTTTTCGGGTCAAAATGGGAACCATCGTCAATACTCCGCTCCCTTGGTATATAATCCTTTCTATCTTCATGTCTGTAATCTTTAACTTTATTCAAATAGTCCCCATTAGCGTATATTTGTTCGCTTGGATAGTTATCTTCTGTATGTTGTCTTTCACTCGCCAAAAACAATGATGTGTTACGCATGTCATCATCACTTTCGTGTCTCCTATGTCTAGTTCTATGGATTTCTCCACTTGAGTTATGTCTGAAGTCGTTTTCAATCCCAGAATCAACCAATCGATTGTCGAAGTCGTAACGCCGAGGAGATGTTTCCTCTCTATAATAATCCCTACTGTCACCGGAGTCATGGCGTCGTATACCAAAATCTTTACTGTATTCCCGGTCTTTCCCTTTGAGACGGCGTAAAGAATTGTGATATGAATTAGAATGTTTAGCATTGTATCGAATATTTGCATAATCTTCTTCTCTTTCCTGTGCGATTTCAGGATTTGACGCATAATGCCCCTTCCGTTTTCCGAACCAATCTCCCTTTTCTTTGTATTTATTACCAGTTTGCAGAATATCATGACTAGAAGTAAAATGTTTTTTGACTTTATATTTCTTTTCCTTATATTCATCTGGTGACAAAATATGCTTGCCTGGGTTAGATTCCAAGCTTGGAGGTTCATATTCAGGTTCAGGTGGGAAAACTTTTCGTTCATCCTTGTACCTAGGATCATTTCCTAATTTATCAATAAAATCACGTCTGTCTTCCTCACCTTTTGGTACTTTTTGGAATGTTCTAGACTCCGTGTCGTACTTAATTTTATGACTATCAGAATCATACTTGGTGTAATCTTCAGTGATACTACTTTCAGCAAAACCGTCTCTTTCTAATGTGCTTCGGTAATATCGAACTGTATCATTTACATACTTCTCAGTTTGTTTCATTCGTTTTTCGGCTTCATATATAGGATCATTTTCTGCTAAATACTTTGTGATTGGCTCGTTAAGATTTATTTTTTCACGTTCAAACCTTCGTGCTTTAAGTCGAGATTCTAAGAGCTGACGTCTGTGACTTAGTTCATTAAAATCTAGATCAACTTTTGTATCCTCAGGCTCATATTGCTTTTTCTTGGTATCCATTCCATCAGCTCGTCCTCTAAAGTTATCGATGTTACGTGAATTTTCTTTTTCGTATTCATTAGCGTAAGTCGGCTCGAAATCTTTAAAGCTCATTAACTTATATTCTCTAAATCTGGGCCTTATTGGAGATTCTTTGACATTATATGCTTCTATACTATTGAAGTTATTTTCATTATTTTTATAATCATATTCAAATGTACGATCTGTAGAATACTTGTGCCTTTCTTCGTACCCCAAACCTTCGTCTTCATCTGAAAAATTGCCATGTTTATCCCTTGAAGGTGAATATGTTTTATGTATTGTTTGTTTTGGCAAGCTAGCGCGCGAGTCACCGTGATCTCTGATTACATGTGCGTACACAACTCCTTTGTTTGTCATTTTATTTACAGGCGACGGTGCTCTCTCTGGGCTTGTATTTCTAACAAATAGGTTGGGATCAGGGCTAACACTAGGCTTGGTGTATGAAAATGGTTGATTAACGTTAGTTCCGTTAGGAGGTGATATAAGATGAGTTTTAGGTGGCGATGAGTGTTGGTCTTCTTTTAATATTCTAACTAAATGATCAACAGTATGACCTCTAGTGAGTGGTGGTTTATCAGGGGGTTGCTGGCTGCTGTGTATCATTTCCTTCTCACCATAGACGTTTTCTTCGATTTTCCTAATGCTATCTTTAATTCGATCTTTTACTTCGATAGTATCTTTAACTTTTCCTGAGTCAATTTCATCTACTAGTATAGTTTTTTTAATATCTGTTTTTCGTTTAGGAGTTTCGGATATAGGTGGGGATTTTTCTATTTCTTTTTCTTTTGATTTACCTCTTTTTGTTCTATTGGGAGGCTTAGGATCTTGTTTTTCTGGTGTTTTATACCGAGGGGGCTTTTCTATGGGATTTACTCTTTTAGAGTTTGTTGTCAAATTTGGATCGATCGACTGACCGCTATCTTTTTGTGATAACTTTTCTTTTTCATATACTTCTAATGGAGATGTTTTCTTGAAATAATCTTCTCTAGGAGAACTTTCTATTATGGGGGAAAGTTGGGCTTTTTTGTTTCTTAAAGATTTGAGAAATTCTTCTGTCTCACTTCCTGATCTCTTTCGTATTGGTTTTGTTTTGGTTAAATTTGTATTCGATTTTAAATCTGACACGTCACTCTTACTTCTTTTTACAATAACTGTTGGTTTTGTAGTGACGACAACGGGTGCATCAGGGCTTTTGTTTCGTTGTGCTCTTCGAAATAAAGTAGAGAGTGAAGTTCGTTCTTTTCTCTTCTTTGAGCTTACATCACTCGTAGATCTTCCAAGAGGAGATTTGACAGTTCCGTCTGGAGAACTTGCGTCGTCACTATTCCTTCTTCCAGTCTTATCTTCTTTAAACTTTCTCCGATGAGGAAGTGAGAAGAATTTCTCTGGTGGATGATCAGCGGTGCAAGTGACGCTTTGTGCTTGTGCTAGGACTTTATTAGCTTCTTCTATGAGTTCTTGTTCTGATAAATGTGTGAATGGTTCTCTACGTATGATTGGCGGCTGGTGTTCTGATGAGGTACCCCGCTCGCGCGGTTTACCTGCAAAGGAGATTATTTTTATAATGATAAACTAATCTAACAGGCACTATGATTTGAGCTTATTGACTTTTCCATTACAAGTACGTAAGTAAGCCACCGAGATTGTGGTTTTTACAAAATTAACAATGCTAATAATTCTATTTCGCCACAGCTATCAAAGTCCAAACGTTTCGGCTTACATAATCTCGCAAAAAACAACGAAAAAAGATGTTACAAAAAGTGGAGATCAAACTACCACAAAAAGTTTGTTTGGCTTATGATGCTGTCATGTATTAGTTTATTAGTGATGCGTTATTTAAAATTGATTAGAAAGTCAAAATATCAGTTTTTTGTGAGTACTTAAAAATTAATTATTCAGATGAAGGATAACATTAACATGAAGCGAGTTATATTAATTTTATAGTTTTTATTGATCTATAGATACAATGTAATAATAGTGACATTAATGCTCACAAGTTTTATATTTATCAAATGGCCTTAGCCACACTATTGCGAAAAGAACAAACATAATTATTATTATGTCAATTTTAATGAAATTCGCAAGTGAATTAAATAGTATGAATATATTTCACATTTTGTGTCTTTGAGTTCGACTATATACTTTTTATATAGCTCAACGCAGACCCTTGCAAAGCAGAGCGAATTTGCTTTGAACGTTGCTCAAGTAATCCATCAAGTGTTTGCCGAATTGTACCTCTTATTATTTATTCCACAGATAGGGTCACTACCGACAGTTTACGAATGTTAATGACCCTTCATGAGGTCATTCCGGTTCAGTTTTTTGTATTATGTTTTGATTGAACTACGACTTGATTGGTAATGATTGAACGGGTACGGTGTTTAAAATGGTTAGATTAAAATTAAAATCCTTTTAGAATATTCTTTGAAACTTCCTAATATTAGTTATTACTAACTTTTCAACGTGGCATACTACATAACTAGTACATGTCTACATAAAAAAATGTTAACTGACTGACAGACACGCTACAGCCTAAACGGGTAAACCTGGAAGCATGAAAATTTGGCACAGACGTTCCTTACTTTATTCAGAGTGACACGTAAGGCTCGCGATATTAACATACTAAATATTGTTAAAGTATCATCTGAAATTCTTAACCTTTTCAAACGCTTTCTGCGTAGTAATACATACAGACTGACAAGAAGACGATTAAATTTTTTTTAAGCATTCTTTCAATAAAACTGATTATAAGTACTCGTACATCATTTTTAAGTATCTAATGTTCAGATTTGGTCCCGTTAGTTCCAATAAATGCATTTTTTCAATTCCTGATACATCGACAGTAGAGGACTGTTCTCGGTGTCGCGAGAGTGTGACGTCATCAGCAAGTTGATCACATTTATTTTTAGCGCTGAGTTTGGCGAAAACAACCTTTTGGCGGGTTTTTTGACTCAATCTCGCCGCGCGACTCCTTGCCTTAGGGGTCTGTGGTTAATTAATTGTTTTATGGCTATGTATTTAGGTACATGTAGTTTAGATTCAAAATTAGAATTCAATAGTTTTCTTTGATAGAGAAAATGAAAAAAAGGAGGGAACATTTTGGCGGGAATCATTGCTATAACCAGAAATTATGTTTTGTTAAAAAAGGTACCTAATCTGCAGACAATTTTTTTCTTTTGTGTATACTGGAGTTTATATAGTTATGTTATGTGTGATTTTTTTTTTATTTGGAATAACAACCTTAAATACAGACACAAAAAATATTTAGCGCTTACAAAACAGAGTCTAAATCATACTTCACAACATAGAGCAATGCAATTTTGTTAAAAATAAAATATTACGGAACACAAGCAAATTTTATCTGACTTTTATTTTTCTTTTATACTCGTCGGTAGTCGTGCTTGATAAGGATTCGAGTTATGCCTTTATTAGCGGTTTTTATTTAGTTACATATACGAGTATTTTAACGTATGAATACTTCGTCAAAAACTGGTCTCTATAAAGGACACCCGTTGTTTTAAGTGTTTTACTTCTGGTGTATGATCATAATCGTTATTGTAATCACAGACCTCAAATGGACTTGGCACAGAGTATACAAGTCTACAATTCTGTTTTGGGATAGTTTTTTGAAGATCTCTTTTGGATACAATACAAGCTGTTGCTAATGTTAGTCGAATTACGATGAATTTAGCATACATTTTCTTTTCCTACCTGCTTATGTATTGAAAACAAACGAATTACTAAAATTACCGACCCATTTGACACAGAGATTACCACGTGGACTTCTGTTCAATCAACGGATCCCGAATTTGACAACCAACGAATGGAAATTTAAGTTTTTTTTTCTTTTCTCGGTCTGGCTGTATGCCCAATAGTATGTGTTGTTCTAGATACTCATGACAGAGAAAACTCTAGTATAGGGCTATGAAATTATTAAAAAAAAACGTCTGATGCTACCAAAATAATGATCCACATTGACGCGCCGGTCATCCTTTTGGGACAAACTCGCTAAACTTATTACTAACTAATAAACGACAAATACGACAGCAAGATACTATTTTTTTTTAAAGATACCGATCTCTAACAGTACCAGCACATTATCAGATACAGTTGCAGTGCGTCCCACACGAGTTAGTCACCTTTAGGAAAGTCGATACTCTGCACAAAAAACAGTTGACTAACGACACAATGAAATGAAGTCATCTTACCAACCAATCAACTGGTCCGGTCGACTTTTTTTACACATTCACACTGTAAGATTTTTGATATGGCGATGGTGGCGACATAATTGAATGAGAAAAGCAACCTAGCTTAGATTACCTGCTAAGGTAGTTATTGTCTTGTGGAAATCCTACTAATATTATAAATGTGGAAGTTTGTAAAGATGTTTGGATGTTTGTCCCTCCTTTACGCTCTAACCGTTGAACGGATTAAGCTGAACCTTCTCAGACAGATAGTTTGCATCCAGGAATAGGATATAGGTTGGATTGTGTCCCGATTATAGGTTCACTTGGGATAAAATCAATATTTTGTTTGTCGAATTTTCCGCGGTTGGAGCCGAGGGCATCATCTAGTAGCTTATAAAGGGTAGATGAGACTCGTTATCTAAGTCAGTCAGTTAATGCTTATCATCCCACCCGATGATAAGTGGTGATGTAGTCCTTGCTGGTAAGCCGCAATAACTCAGAGTAAGTCTATTCATTATTGTCTTGAAGACACGCTATATTCAAAACTTCAGATACGTGTAAATCTTTTATGTAATAGGTACTTTAACGACCCCTAATTGATAAATTAATATCTCTAGTAAAGAGGAAAGACCAGTGTCCTTTAAAAAGCCCCACAAAATGCAGGACATGGTCAAATCAACATTTGCTAGCATACATATTAACTAATATATAACGGAATAATGAATTAGGAGCAGATTTCGTCAGAATTCAGATTCAATGGCTCTTGGAACCTGTTTTCATATTAACATTACTTATTTGGCCCATTTGAAATGTTCGACAACATTTGGTAAACAAAATCAACCGGTACTTTAATTCTTGTCATAACTGAACAGGTTGATTTCAACATTTTAATTCAATTTTTTTTTGTAACTTAATAACTATGAATAAAAAAACTCTAGAGTTTAACATTAAAAGAAATGAGGTACTGGACGGACTTAAGATGGTTCTAATTAGATGGTAAATGTAGCTACTAAGATCAACTACAATGAACTGCAAAAGATGCTAAAGATTATGTCAAAGAAAATGCTATACAATCCTTGAATACTCCGGACTGGAAAATGGCAATTTTTACATTAATTTTATGAGTGACGTGTTTGTGTATAAAACGCATTGTTTTACTATGCGTTTTGTTTTAAAATTAAATGCATTTGTGTTAAGCTTCCAGCATATCTTCACCACGTAAATTTTAACTATGTCAAATTCTACTCATACATGCCTGGTATATACTTAAAAAGAGATCCTTTGTAGGTTTTTTGAACTTCCCTATAAAAAGGACATAGCTTCTCGACGTTACTTACTGTATTTTACTGGAATTCATTTCTTTTGCAACCATATTATTATTTCAAATGATGAAGGTTGTTTTGCCACAAATTATACACCATAGCAGATTGCTTTCGGCCTATTTGTCTGCTTAGGTATTTGTCATCATTTCGGCATTGTAGAGCCACGTCACTGAAATACTATAAACTAGTATAGACATGCCCAGCGGCATGCGTCGATCGTTGATTGATAAAGTTTTCAGGCTTCAATGAGTTCCCAGTTCTTGAAAAACTGCTTAGTAAGACACACACTTACAGAAAAACATAAGTAAACGAGGCTGCTCAAAATTGATAGGTAATAAAAAAAAAAACAGTCTGTCACTCTCATAATGGAGATGAATCCAATGACACTTTGGCAAGTTGTAATCCGACAAACGATTTAGACTGTAGAGCGTGCTAAGAAACGGACAAACATATACATAAATACGCTCGAAAAGCATTCCCCTCCTAGCCCGGTCGGGTGAAAATATCATCTTTGACCCAGTCATGTGTGGAACTATAAAACTGCATCGGTCTTTCAGTTAGATTTGACTACTAACTAAACACTTTAAAATGATTAAAACACCGAGATCTTACAAAATCTGAATCCTTGCGGCAATTACCACGGTCTGGGTAGAAAGGACGATGGGGCATTCAACTTTCTTAACAGCCTCTGAGGTAGCAGATTACTAAGGGGCCTTGATAAAGCCTTATTTGTAGTTTTATTTTATTGATTGGAATCAAATTTGCTTGCATTTTTGGCCGTACTGGTTTATTCGACCTTGAGAATGAGCGACTCTTGGTCGAAGTCATAATACTAACTAGAGAGGGGAGTCTGGGGGACTGGTCGAAATTTGACCATTAATTTATATGTTAGATCGTGATACTATATTTGATGGTACTATAGGTTACCTAATGTTTAGTTTACAATTTTTTTTTTCGTATTTGAAATACGTTATTATTATGAACAATATACATTTTATTTAATGTAACATTATTGCAACTCATGATGTACCTACTATTAGCACATACCTGTGAGGCTTCGAATTCCAACATAAAATATATATGACAAAGTATCAATTTACTGCACTGATTCTCGGTAATGCGATATATTTAAATTAAAAAATAAAGCCTATGTCACCTTTACAATCAAGGCGAATCTAATGATACCCCATAATGTTGAATTCCACCAAGCCGTTTAGGATCAAGAACGTATCGAAAAAAATGAACATACATACATTAGAAAAACATCCCCCTTCTAATACAGTTGGGTAAGAAACTATTTCAATAAAAGCCACAAAAATCAACAAACAACTTAAAAAAATAATTAAATTAATTAAATCTCCTATACGATAAGTAACGAATTCCGCTGATTTTGCCCAGTGCTTGAAACAACAGCAAATATCACCGAAGCAAGAATCGAGGCCCTTTAACAATACGCCAGGGGCCTTGCCTTATCGCTTTGAGCACTTGTGCAAACGGAGAGGTAGAACGCTGACGTCACACTGTTTAATATTCAGCGCTATACCAGTAATGGGATCACGATTCAACGAAATGTGGTCTAACTCGAGACGTGGGACTACTTAGCAAATACTAGACAGATCTTACCTAATGTAAGTAAAGTAATACGAGTAGTGTTTAAAACATTAAAGCGTTAGCAATGCGTAGATTGATGATGTTAAGCAACTGCGGCAGATGTCTGAAAGTGGATGGGATGATTATTGCCACTTAAAATTTAATACATAAATTAAAATTAAAACCGCCCCAGTGCGACTCGGACTCGCACACGAAGGATTCCAGAGCATTATCTATAAAAGAAAATCAAGTTTGTTGTGATGAATAAAATACGAAAAAAACACATTTATTGAGTGGGGACCCCGCATAATATTTTCATTCTTCTATTTTTAGTAAACGGAAATACATAACTTGTGAAAATTTCGCCTTATAGCTATCACGGTTTATGAGATATAGCCTGGTGACAGACAGGCAGGCAAACAGTGGAGGCTTAGTAATAGGGTCCCGTTTTTATCTGTTAGATATAGGAACATTAAAAAAGCAAGTTTATAACAAAGTATAAATAATATTTATAAAAGTACCATTTCTTGAGCTTCTAAAGCGAACACGTCAGTTCAATACAAAGTCCATACATTTCGGGACCTTGGTTATTTCCGCTCAAGATCAAGTATTGCCAATTGTGTAGCACTGTCTTGTATCCTGTCAGAAAATACTTTTTTAAAGTAGATACTTAATAAGTTAATCAGAATCAAGAGGTACTGCAATCGGCAATTTACATGAGAAAGCTCAAAGCATTTCAGAAATCACAGCTATGCACTAGGTAGTCTTTTTAATCTGTCCAATAAGAGCGACTGCATACAAAATGCGGCCGTCGATATGACAGCAGTACATCATAAACAATGCCGCATTGTTCAGTCGCAGATCCCAACCAGTTGTCGAAGGTCAATGTGAAGAATGCTTTATGTGGGATGAATGTCGTGTCACGGTGATAGGGGGAGTTCACAAGGAGAGGAAAGTATAGGCGACTTTACGAACAACCTCGTTTTTTTCGTCGTGATTTAAAAAGTAAATTACAGTGTCTTTTTATTGTAATTATCGATTTAAAAATAAGACAGACACAAATAAAAAAAAATTAAAGAATAAACAATAATTTAATTTTAAAATAAATTTCTGTATACTTCTAGTTTTTTTTTTTAATTAATGAAATAAATAAAAGTAGTGCCAAGATTGTTTACTTTTTAAATCACGACGAAAAAAACGAGGTACCTATAGCAAGCACATTTTGCATTAGACATATCATTTTTGGCGCGAAATAAATGCCTTTTT